>PVIR01005912.1:30855-69377 GCA_004026965.1 Petromus typicus
GTGAAAGACCTATACTCTGAAAACTATAGCACTCTGAAAAAGGAGATAGAAGATGATATAAAAAAATGGAAAGACATACCTTGTTCCTGGGTAGGAAGAACCAATATTGTCAAAATGGCTATACTCCCAAAACTACTCTACACATTCAATGCAATCCCGATTCAAATCCCAACAGCATATTTCACAGATCTAGAGAAAAAAATTCAAACTTTCATCTGGAACCACAAAAGACCTAGAATAGCCAAAGCAATCCTAAGCAACAAGGACATGGTGGGGGGTATCACAACTCCGAACCTGAAACTATACTATAAAGCCACTGTGATAAAAACTGCGTGGTACTGGCAAAGTAACAGACCCGAGGATCAGTGGAGTAGACTAGAAGATCCAGAAACTACTCCAGGTACACTGAGCCACCTCATCTTTGACAAAGGAGCCAAAAATCCTCAATGGAGGAAAGATAGCCTCTTTAACAAATGGTGCTGGAAAAATTGGGCTTTCACTTGCCAAAGACTAAAACTAGATCTAACTCTTTCACCATGTACCAAGCTAAAATCAAAGTGGATAAGAGACCTAAATATTAAAACAGACACTCTAAACCTACTGCAAAACAGGTTAGGTAAAACTCTTGAAGACATTGGCTTAGGGAAAGACTTCATGAACAAAACTTCTATAGCACAGGCAATGGCTGAGGAAATCAACACATGGGACCTCATTCTTTTAAAAAGCTTCTGCACAGCAAAAGAAACCACCAACAGTGCAAATAGGCAACCAACAATGTGGGAAAAAATCTTTACCAGCTGTTCCTCAGACAAAGGGCTACTATCTAGAATATATAAAGAGCTCAAAAAATCAGCCCACCCAAATTTAATGACCCAATTCAAAAATGGGCATCTGAAATGAACAGATATTTTTCAGAGGAAGAAGTAAGAGCAGCTAAGAAGCATATGAAGAAATGCTCAACATCATTAGTCATTTGAGAGATGAAGATGAAAACAACATTGAGATTTCATCTCACTCCACATAGAATGGCTACCATTTCAGAATCAGCCAACGGCAAATGTTGGTGAGGCTGTGGAGAAGAAGGAACCCTTCTCCACTGTTGGTGGGACTGTAGACTCATACAACCCCTGTGGAGATCAGTTTGGAGATTCCTCAAAAAGCTAGGATTGGCGGTCCCATTTGATATGTTCCGATAGCCATTGCCCTGCTAGGTATATACACAAAAGAATTAAAAGACTCATATCACAGTGACATATGTGCACCCATGTTTATAGCAGCCCAATTTGTGATTGCTACATCTTGGAAACAACCCAAGTGTCCATCAACTGGAGACTGGATCAAAAGCTGTGGTTCTTCTACAGGATGGAGTATTACTCTGCCATAAAAAATGATAAATTTGAATCATTTCTGCTTAAATGGACATACCTTGAGGATATCCTCATAAGTGAAATAAATAGGTCACAGATAGATACATATCACATCTTTTCTCTGGTATGAGAAAATAAAGGTGTAAATGAGTCCTAGAATTATATATTATATATTGTGAAATAGAAAATGCTCAATGTAAAATAGGATGAAGGGGGAAAATGTTGAGATTGTAACAAAAAAGTAAGGAAACAAATTTTATGTATATGGGGAGGCGGTAGGGTGGGTAGGACTATGGGAAAAATGAGAATTAAGTTGTATCTTGTACTGGTACAAATCCCCATTATGGAGTGCAATCATGATGTGTATATGTAATGTACCAATAAAGATTAAAGAATTAAAAAATAAATAAAAATGAAAAATCCCCAGCCCCAAAGTTCTAGTATTTTTAATTGTTTTTCTGAAATAAATTACTAGAATCATCCCTCAAAATAATTTTCTTAGGACTTTGCAAACAGTCTACTATGAAAGCATGCAGCTAGAAAGAATTTAAAAATAAATACTGCAGAAGCGCTGTACAGGGTTGTAAACTCCTAGAAGATTCTCTACGGTCTGCTCAGATATGCTTCGTATCTCAGCGCCTGATCCAGCACCTTAAAGGTATAAGGTGCTCAGAATATGTTAATGGAAATGAAAAATGAAAAATCTGTCAACAAGAATTATCATAGTGATGCTGAAGGGAAAATTTTAAGCACAGGAGGTCTGTTTTAATATATATCAAGATCTTACCCTATCATGATGAGTATTTGTAAATGACTAAGCTATAGGTAACAAAATAAGAACTTCAAAAATATTTGAACAGGCCGGAGAGTTAGCTCAGTGGTTTCGGTGCCTGTCTTGCAAGCGCAAGGACCCGGGTTCGATCCCCAGTAACCACATACCATACTGGGTGTGCAGACTCGCACCCAGCAGCAACCAGTACCACGTACCACAGCGCTGGGTGTGGTGTCTCACACCTGTAATCCCAGCACTGGGGAGGCAGAGGCAGGAGGATTGCTGTGATGTGAGTTCGAGGCTGAGCTCAGGGCCAGCGTGAACCACAAAGTGAGACCCTGTCTCAAAAAAACTAAAAAAAAAAAATTTGAACAAATGTTGCATATAAAAATAAGAACAGAGTGTTATGAAAGGAATGTACAAAGAAAAATTCCTGAAACCTAAAAATAAAATTCATTAAACTTAAGTGAAGAGATAGAAAATGTAAAATAAATTTAATGTTCTAATCAGAGTTTGAGCAAAATGGATAAAAAAATACAGGGAAGAAAATATTAAGGAATTAATAGAAAAAAGTTCCATAATTTTATAAAGTCATATTTTCTATTTTAAAGAGCCCAATAAATGCGCAGTCAGCACAATGGCTCATGCTTGTATCTCAGCACTCTGGGAGGTTAAGGCAAGAGGACCAAAGTTCAAATCTAGCCTGTAAAACATATTGGTTTAAGGAGATCCTGCCTCAAAAATTAAAAAAAAAAAAGTAAAGACAAACCTTAGTTCAAAGGCCTTAAGTTTAATTCCTAGCACTGAAAAACAAAACAAAAACGAAAAATGAGCAATAAATTTCCAGTAGGATGAACACAGAAAATCTGTTCTTGAGGCATATAACTAAATTTCACAATAATAGAGATGAAAGCATAAGGCTTAAAGTTTGTAGAAGGTGGAAAGAAAGTGTGAAATGGGAAAAGAGAGCAACACATGACATTAAAAATACTAGTTACTAGAAGACTGTAGGAGCAATATCTCAAAATTTCGAAGGGAAATTATTCCACATAGTATTTTTTCTTATTTGAGTTTATTGGTACATTTTAGATATACATTATGGTTACATTCTACATTATAAATTTGTAGCGGTACATAGTACATCTTGATTCTCATTTTTCCCCTTTCGTCTTCCTGCCCTACCACCTCTACCCCCTATATACATAAGCTTTGTTTCCATTTTTTAAATCTTTACCATCAAAATTTTTATTTCCCTTCTTTACTTTCTCTTACCCCACCTTTCCCTTTGGACATTTTCTCCTTATTTCAGAATACCTATCATACATTCTGAACCTCATTTATACATTTTAGTGTCTCATACCAGAGAAATAGTATTGTATTTACACATCTGTGTCCTACATATTTCATTTATGATTATGTCTTCAAGGTAATTCCACTTAAGTACAAATGTGTCTAATTTATCTCCCCTTATAGTTAAGTAATATTCCACTTTATAAAACACCACATCTTCTTTACCTAGTCTAGAAGCCAAATAAAGATATGTTCCGATAGGCAAAGACAAGGGTTTGGGAAAAACACATTTCTGAAATAAATAACACTTACTTGAGAATGTGGTTTAGCAAAACCAAACGTAGAATAAAACCAAAAACTAGAAAAGTGAGAAAGACCTAAAAGCCATGAAATCTGGCAATGAAAAGAAATTCCAGGTTGATATTTCTAGAGCAAGTCTCCAAGGAACAAGCCAGTACTAAACATAGACTTTGAGGTCAGCATGAAGAATATCCTTAATTATATGGATTTGTTTTGACCAGATGTGTGATTTTGCAGTAGATGATCTTGGTGATTAGGGGAAAGTATATGCTACATTTATAAATAGGAAAAAAATGATGGACTCTTAAAAAGGTCCTTGTGGAAAAAAATGATCAAACAGGACATGGTCAAAGTAAGAAAAAGTCAAATAAATTGTGATGTAATGTTCACCAAGTAAGGCAGAGAAGGCCATGAGGATAGAGGATTTGAGAGATTTTAGTGGGGAGTGGAAAGCTCTCACATGTCTAGTAGAGTATCCAGGAGCTGTGAAACTTCTAATGATGCATCAAGCATCATTAATAAGCATCAAGGCATTGTCTCCTGTATATAATGTTAGAAGTTAATATCCACTAGGTAGAAATACATTGTGACCAACTGTATTTCATAGACAGTGACAGCTTTTTAAAGTGACATTTAATAAACTGTATTTAATAGTAAGCAGCACACTTTGAATATAATTTAGCATTTGATATAAAACAAATAGTGAGTTTATACATTGATCAAAGGTTATGTTTATGATTATCTTGTATTAATGAGGCATGGGAATATTGAGTAATTTATCTGGAAGATAATAATCAAAAAGAGGTCTTCATTATGTAGTATTCACACATGCACATACATATGCCCACAAATGTGCACACAAGTGTACTAAGGAACAATACTGAAGACTATCAGTGTTTTTAAAAACAGTTACCAGAATGTGGAATGTTTACCTGGCTTTTCCATAGGCACTATAGAGAAAGAAATTGAATTCTACACTATTTAACTCATTAATTCATAAATGGCAAGAAAAATGGGAGCTGTGTCTCAACTTGCCCCAATCCACTCCCACCACTGCTCTTACTTCAGTGACCTCATTCACCTGCTCTGGGTGGCATAGAAGTTTTGTTTCATAGAACATCACATGGGACACTAGAAATGATGTAGAAAATTCCAAGCCCCAGACTTTTGAGGAGAGTGAGCAATCTAACCCATCTAGTTCCACTCCCTCATTCTTAACTGCAGCAGCTCCTCTCTTATCCATTTTCTGTATCATAATTTCTGGTCAGCTTCCACATATAGAAACACATTACTTCTGTGGAAATAATTGCTTCAATAAGCTACAGTTAAGCCTCAACATAGAATGGTTTCATATCAACAAATTCAAGCAATTAAGTATCCAAAATATTCAGAAAAATATTGTATCTATACTTAACATATACACACTATTTTCCTTGACAGAATTCCCTAAACAAATACATACCAAGTATTTATATAACATTTACATTTTATTAGGACTTACAAGAAATGTAGATGTGATATAAAGTACATGGAGGATATATATGCAAATATTTCATCATTTTATGGAAGAAACTTGAATGTTCTCTGATTTTGGCAACCTTAGAACATCACAGAAACTTGTGGTTACCAAGAGATAGCAATAATAAATGATGAGTTATTTAGAGTATGAATCTATCTTGCATACTGGAATCTCCACCATATTTATTGATTTTGGAGCCATGTTTCTGTATTGTCCTTTGACATACATGAAATGTGATTTTGTGATCCTCCAGTTCCACAACTGTCTAGCTATAGACAGCAGCCTTCTGTATCTGGCATTATTCAAGATTCCTTTCCCTTGTGCGTTTCTATCATCTCCTTGAATTCTTTTTCTAGTGTATCCTACTTTTGACTTCATACATTAATTCAGTACTCCTCTTGGATTTTCTTGCTATTACATGAATATTTCTAAACTCATTGCCTTCCAGATTTCTATTTTTTCTGCCCCACAGCTTGTTATACCAGATAGAAGTTTCTCTTATCAGACACATACTCAGCTAGGTACCATTCAACTGTCCCAATAGGGCAGACCAGTCACAAAGCTGAAGTTCCTCTGAAAATTCAGTTTGTGGGAGGTATCTGAACAGACCAGAGTGAGCTCACATGAGGGAGCCTGTAGTATCCTGGACTTTGGAAATCCAGGCCTGCTGAGCATCCCCGGGGAGCCACAGGTCCACCCACACATTATTGCATTCCCTGAAAGGCAAACTCTGCCCTACTTATTCTGTGACTCACTCAGCGCCTGTTCCCTTCTGGAATTTACCCAAGGAAAAGAGTCCTCTCAGCAAAACAAAGTTTGCCTGCTTCCTTGTGTGGCCTGCTTATTTAATTTTTTTTTGAGCTTTGCTTTAGAAGCACAGAACAGCCTGAGGGCCCTTTTTCTCCATTTTATTTTGTGTGTCTTCTTTAAATTGTATCTTGGATAGAACTTCTCTTTTTTTCCTTGGTGGTTTTATAACTCACAGGGTAAACCATGCTATCCTGAAAGATCCACAGGACTATCTTCAGGGTAAATAAAACAAGTATCATATAAAATAAGCATGCTTCCCAGAACGGGAAAAGGAGCCTCAGGAAGAAAGACAGGCATTCTACCTGGGTTTTGAGCAAACAGAAGCAAGATGGACAGAAATGTCAATATCTCAGGACAACCTCAGAACAAAGTTTACACCCAATGGATACTTGAAAGTGGAGGTAAATGTATCTTTACAAATTAGCCTGGGTTTAGGAAGCAGATGACAGGCAGTGCATGTCCTTATTCCCCTTTGTGACCCATTATTCTAAGCCTGATACTAGTTCCATGACAAATTCTAAATATTTAATTTTCCAGTCTTAGCCTGGTTTTCCTGAGGCAGTCTGAGTCAAAAAGTTTAATGTCCTAAACTTTACTGACAGAAATAAATACAAGGAAATAGAAATGAAAGGGAAAGAATTATCATGGTAGAGAAGGCAGAGGACAAATAATGGAAATTCTATTTTTAAGTTAGCCATGTGTTATTGCTTGTATTTATATGTTCCCCAAAGCATCATGCACTAATAGGTGAGACTTTTGAGTTGTGGCTCGGACTTGGGTGTGTGATGCTGGATTAGGGTGTGTGATAACTAAATTGGTTTAGCGTAGTTCTGGATGTGTACAACATCAATAGGCCTAGATGGAATATAATATAAAGGGATAGGAAGAAAGCAGTCCTGTTGCTTCTTCACTGTCTCCCTGCCATGCTAATGATTGTCTCTCTTCTGCCATGCTGTCCTGCCTTAGAGCCATCTGATTATGGACTGTAACCTCTACAAGCTGAGAGCTATAATAAATGTTTCCTCCTTTAACTTACAGGTGTAAGTTATTTATACCCACAATGAATGAATGAATAATTTAGACACCATTGCTTTGTAAATAGTGAAGGCAACAGATAGTAATTTTTTTTGAGACAGGGTCTTGCTTTGTAATTCAGGCTGGCCCTGAGCTCACTATGTAGCCCAAGCAAGCCTCGAACTGACAACAGTCTTGCTGCCTCTGCATCCCAGGTGTTGGGATTACAGGCATGAGCCACCACCCCTGGCATTGTGGTATGTGGTTACCTGGGATTTAACTCAGGACCTTGCACTTGCAAATCAGACACTGGAACCACTGAGCTAAATCCTCAGCCCAACAGCCAGTTCTTAAAACACATGTTCAGAAAAACTGTGCGAAGTAATACATCTTGAAACAGTGCATCATGGTGGAAGATAGAAGAATTTACTGTCTGCTTCCCATCTATCCATTATCCTTCATTAGTCAAGTTCGATTTGTGAAGTATTAATTTCCTAGAGTACATGATGTGGCACACAGAAACTAGGGACTTGTTCCTTTGGTTGCCAGGAATGTTGAATGTTGATGTCTCAAATGAACATTCTTAGGAAATTTCCCTAGGCCAAGTGTCACAAAGCATTTTTTTCTCTTGGTAAAGGACCAGATAATTACCATGTTATATTCTGTAGGTATTTTAGTCACTGTTACAGCTACATGAGTCTACCATTGTAACATGAAAGCAACCAGAGGCAATACATAAAGAAGTAAGTGTGCTTGTGTTCTAATAAAATTCTACTAGCACAAAGAGGCAGGTGGCAAGATGTAGCCCCACAAGCCATACTTTGCCAACTACTGTCTTTGGCTAATGGGAGCTTCTTCGTGTAAGGACAGGGTCCTTCATAGTTTTATGTTGTATCCAGTGACTGACTGATAAAGAATGAGAGAAAAAGGCCTACTCCCTTGGTTAATGCAAAACATCAGAAAAGAGGGCCGGGGATGTACCTCAGTGGCATCACACCTTCTAGGCAAGCATAGGAAGTCCAAGGTCCTGAGTTTGATTCCTAGTACCTTTCCCCATAAAAATAAGACATCAGTAAAGGGCCATCCTAGCCCTAGAGCTTCCTATGCTTGAGGTCTTTGAGCATGTTGAAGTTCAAATTTTGTTGATGCTCCATCTAGCAATCAGGGTTCCCTTACTCCCTGTTGGCATTGTTCCATGGAACTACCCAAACACTTTTTATATGCAAATCTTTTTCTCAGAATCAACTTCCTCCAGAACCCAAAATAAGCCACTCTATGACAGGAGGATTTCTCTTATCAGCTGTTTCAAAAAACCAAAGCTCTGTGGATCCACCCATCCAGGCTGTAAATAGTCTTTGTTTGTAATCTCCAACATATACTGGAATGCATCTGTGACCTATCTGGTTTATGGTGACAAGCATAGGTGAATTTTCAAGGTCATTTTGGATAGAAAGAAGAAAAAGGACAAATCTCAGCCAGGAAGCATTAGCTGAACCTGGTATATGATATTTCAAGGGAATGACTAGTATAGTTCTAACACCTCCATTTCCCTTTGTAATGAAAATAAAAGTAGTTTTCATACAATTACACTTCAAATTTGATTATTTTCTCTTTTTTACTTCTTTTTCTCCTTTTTCTTGACTTTTTCTCTCTTTCTTTTCCTTTCCTTATATTCTCCAACAATATTTAAATAATATGATTTAAATAATAGTAGACTTGAAGGAAAAAGGAATACATTTAGAGGAAATTACAATGAAGTATAACCTTCAGTGGTAAGAGAAAGAGGTGCTTCTGGTTGCACTATTTACTAGCTGTTTGACTTTATGAATCAGTAACTACAACTCTAACATGGAGATCATAGTACTGGATGTGTTTGCCTACATCAGTAAGCACTGCACCAGAATATAGACTATATATTGAAGAGTCTTATACATGAACATTTCATGTCTACAACTGTACATGTTAAGCCCATGGAAAAAGAGGCTTCACATGAGCCGTTTTTTCATTAAGATGTCACCCACTGAACACTCTTTTCAACTTTACAGTTCTATATCTCATGTGCTTTTTTGTGTCAATAAAACCATCAAAAATGATATATCAGGAAGTCTCAAAGATGCTAGTTTGATCCTCTGAGGCTTCTAGTCAAGGCTACTAGACACAGGTGACCTGAGAAGCCATGCAGTGTGATTATTACTCAGTGCATCTTAGGATGCCCTGGGAGTGCATAGGATGAGGAAAACTCACACTGAACCCATTCAAATCTGTAGGGCTTCCTAGAGGTAGAAGCATACAGTAACTGCTAATTCTGCTCATTATTGTGTATTTCCAGCACAGTAGTGGAGTTTCTCGAAGATTGTTTTCAGAAGTTGTTCTTTTTTTGTTTATCTTTATTGGTACATTAAATATACACATCATGATTGCACTCCTTAATGGGGATTTGTACCAGTATAAGATACAACTTAATTCTCATTTTTTCCCATAGCCCTACCCACCCTACCACCACCCCATATACATAAAATTTGTTTCCTTACTTTTTTGTTACAATCTCAACATTGTCCCCTTTCACCTTATTTTACATTGAGCATTTTCTATTTCACAATATATAATATACAATGCTAGGACTCATTTACATCTTCATTTTCTCATACCAGAGAAAAGATGCGATATGTACCTATCTGTGCCCTATTTATTTCACTTATGAGGATATCCTCAAGGTATGTCCATTTAAGTGTTCTTTTTTTTTTTTGAGACAGGGTTTTGCTTTGTAGTTCAGGCTGGCCCTGAACTCAGCCTCAAACTCACATCACAGAAATCCTCCTGCCTCTGTCTCCCAAGTGCTAGGATTACAGGCATGAGCCACCACGCCTGGCACTGTGGTATGTGGTACTGGTTGTTGCTGAGGTGAGTCTCCACACCCAGTATTGTATGTGGTTACTGGGGATCGACCCCAGGTCCTTGCGCTTGCAAGACAGGCGCCAGAACCACTGAGCTAAATCCCCAGCCCCTCAGAAGTTGTTCTTAAATACTCACTTTGTTAAAGTTCACACTGACTCATGCAGAGCTTTGTACATAATAGCACCTCTAAAGATGGCTTTGAGTTGCCCATGTTGTTTACTGTAAACAGTCTTACGGTCTCATTAAGGATGAAATTGGGCTTCATTTCAGGAGTTTAAATCCATAATTACTTGGCTTTATTGCTTTTGGGCCTGTGAGGAGTGTGTCGTGGAACAAGGTGTTCACCTTATGGCAGCTAAGAAGGCAGAGACTAAAGGAAGAGACTGTGATCCCATAACCCCCCTCCGTGACATCTGCAGTGATGTAAAACCCTTCACTAGACCCCACTTATTGAAGTTTCCATCACCTCTCAATAGAACCACAGGCTGGGTGCCAGAAATCACATGAACTTTGAGGAAATATTTCAGGACCAAACAATAGCAATTAAAATAGTAAAGTAATACATACACTAAAGGACGAATCTCTGGACAGCTGAGAGATGTGAAATCATGATCAGGTTCATGAATGAATTTTATTTGGATAATGCTGATTATGTTTTTCTTTAGCAATAAAGTCCAGCTGCAGTAGATGTTCAACATGTTCAGGAGAGGGAGAAGAAGGAGAATTTCTCAATATGTAATCTACACTTCTACATATCAAAGCCTTTAAATAGGATAAGATCCCAGTTACTGATTCTTTGTATTATTTACCATGTTCTCAAGGTTTTATTCATGAAGTTTTTGCCTAAAAATATGGAGCACTTCATGAATTTGCATGTCATACACATGAAGTGAAACATTGTTTTCCTTCTGGGCTATTTAGAGGTAGTTATATTACATATTTACATTTCTGAGTTTTAAACTCCAGAAATGTTATTTTGTAGGTGAATGAGGCAAGTAAATATTGCTATATGTTGTTTCCATGGTCAATGCAGGGCCAGGAAGTGGATGAAGAAGGAGAATTCTAAACACCAGAATTTAGTGTTTTACTCTCAACTTTAAGACTGAGGGTGAAAAGCCTATTTAGAGAATACTTCCAAGATTGTAGCACTTCTTTTGTATTTTGAAGCACTGTCCTGAGCCTTCTGGAATAATAAAAAATACCCAAATAAAAGACTTTAGAAAGCATTCAGAACACAGAGCTAGCACTACAGAAACACTTTGGGATAGAACATTGGTGGGGAAATCATCCCCAAAGCAATTGATTTTTAGTGCATTCAACAATCAAGTAATAGTTACACCTATCAATTTAAGGGAGAAAGCACACACTACCATATAAACCTCTGAATGTGCTTTACAACAGCTGCAATTCCAAAGAAGTGAAACCTTATTTAAAAGATGGATTCTTGAAGCTCTTGCAATTTTTGAGTAACACTAATGGACAGGGGAGGAACTGGCTGCTTCAGCAGTAGTGCTTTAAAGTTTTGTAAAAAATACTACCCAACAATCCATATCCTAATTCTTATTCTGTACAATTCTTGTTGGCCAAGGTGGGGTGCAGGGTGGGCTAGGAAACTTTAAAGATGAACAAAGAGAAAATCACAATTTGCCCCTGCAAACAAGACCCCTGTTGACAATCTCAGTAGCCAAAAGTCATCTTATGCAACACTGTCTTCTAAAGTTGAACAATGTTCAATTGTCTTTTAAAGCAGAAAATGACTTCGATTTTTATCCTTACTATTTTATTGTATTATTTAAATATATTGGAACCAAGCACCAGGTATAATAAACTGCCAACAGAGATTATTTTATACAATTATGAATAAAAAATAGGTTTACAAATGAAAGAAGAACAAAACCACAAAGTAATAAAATAGGAAATAATTGCATTAATATGACAAATAGGGTGATGTAATGAAAACAAGCCAGTACAGTGCAAATATGCATTTATTTTTGCTTATGTTTATATTTTAAACATGTATCATTTGAACACCTGTTATTTCCAGTATCATTTTCTTAGAATTGTAGACATGTGTGGGAACTATATCACATTTCTGCCTTCAAGGAGCTCACATTCTAGTAGGAGAACATAGATAATAAACCAAATATGCAAGCAAAATACATATGTGTGATGATGACTACTAAAGATAAATCTAGAAAGGGAGAGAGAAAGAGTTTGGGGGAAAGGAAATTGCAATTTGTAATATAAGAAAAGCGCTATACAGAAGGTGACATTTACATAAAAACATAAGGAAGATGGAGTACTTGAGTATTACTGAACAGAGAAAGGACTGTTCCCATTCTTTCTGTTCCAAAGGTTCTGAGGCAGAAATTCACCCTGGTTCTGCTCTAAGGGAGGTTCTTCGCAGTGCAGAACACTTTTTGAAAACATCTGCTAATACTTTGACTTTTGAGTTTTTGACTTTATTATGGTGCAAAAGCCGTATTTGTTCATCAGAAAATGAATTTTTCATTATGAAATTGGGGCTTCTCCTGGACTAGTTCAGTGGGTGGTTAACCTACAGCCCACTTGCTGCAGTTGGCTGGGTATTATCAATGAAAACTCAACATGGGTCACCAACACTGCTGGATGTAATGTGCTCCTCTCTGGTGATGTGGGCAGCAGCCATGACTGTAGCTCCCCTCAGCCTCTGCTAACATGAGTAGAAATAACTGGCACTCTACAGTGAGTGTACTATGTGGCTAAGCTTTGCGGATACTCGGTGGGATTGGGATAAATAAAGGCATTTTCTCCCGAGGATATTTTCAGTTTACCATGAGTTGAAAAATAATCCCATCGTGAGTTCAAGCTCATCTGAATTATGAAACTTCTGCCCTTACTGTGTTGGCTAGTAGGTAATGTGTCTAGTGGGAGCCTAAAATATCTTATTTATTACACCCACTTCATTTTTGAAGGTTCAGCAGTAATAGGAATGTAGCATTATTTAATATTAACTTGATAGTAAACCTAAATACATTCATACAGATGCTAAAATACAGTGATAAGACTTACATAGATAGTGTTTAAATACATTTATATTATCAAAATCCAAGTATCGAATTTCATAGATACATGCAGATATCATAGATAATGTCCATGGATTGCCTCTTGCATGAGCAAACAATTTATTGAACAAGGAGGGGCTCCTTTGAAACTGGCCTTTATATTGATTATTTCAAGGCCAACTGCTTTACTAATGTGTATGGAAACACAAATTGCTTCACTTTGGTTTCTGTAATATAGGTAAATCTGACTCAATACATAATTTGGAGAACTGATAGGGTCTATGGTTTGAAAATAAATTTTAAAAAACTCATAGTTCTCTTTTCATATCCATCTATGAGAAATATTTCTGTGATTTATACCATGTGATATTCATACCCTTTGCCACATCTATCTAAGCATGGAAGAACTTTGTTAATTTTGCAGTACACAGAGGATATTGGAGAGTAGTTTAGGGAAAACAGCAACTGCAATATTTTTATTTCACTTGAGAGCCACAGCTCAGTCAGAATGGTGATCCTGAAAGAAAATCTTTGAAGCTTCCCTATTAGTTGCTGTATGTGGCAAGACTGGGCCTTAACATTGAGGGGAACTGACATAGAAGGCAATGCAAATATTTTTTGCCCATGTGTTAAGAGGCTCCACTGGTCTGGATGACAGCTATGAGAGAGTTCTTTTCCAAAAAGCATAACCTGAGAGAAATAAATAAGGCATTACTAGTAGAAATGAATATAGATTGCAAAATTTTTTATAATAACTGATGCATATCTGTAACATTTAAGATGGAGTTGGGAGAACGCTAAGATATTTTTGAGAAGGAATTAAGTGTGGAATAAAAGAAGAAAACTTTCTTATCATTAGATGATCTAGAAAAATCGATGTGTAGTTTTGTTCAAAGTTTCTTAAGTTTTAAAAAACATTTTTAATTGTGAAATAGGTACATTTTATATACATATCATGATCACACTCAACATTAGGAGTTTGTACCAGTATATTACATGACTTGATTCTCTTTTTTTCCCATTACTCTACACACCCTACAACCCCTCACCTCCAATATACATAAGCTTTAGAACTTAAATAAGTTCTAAAATCTATGTTAGAAATTGTACAACAGAAACTATTCAAAGGGAAATGGGGTAGGGGTAAGTAATTAGAGGAAAGAAAAAAATTGTGATGGTAATAAAAATTTTATATTGAAATATAAAAAAATTTATAAGAAAATAATAATAGTTATTAACTGTGTATAGTTATCTTCAAAATAGTTATTCCGAAAATAGATATAGACCAAAATGATTCTTATAAAAAGTAACAGATAGTAACATAAATCTTTCTTTTCAAGAATTCAGATTAAACCAGTAGTTTAAATGAAACCAATTAGCATGTATGTTGATATACTTTTAAAACAAATGAAATTTATACTTTGGGGAAGTATTTGAAATTGTCCCAAAATTTCTTAGTTAAGGAGAAGGCAATCCTCTCTAATCTGAAGTGCATGGAATTGCTTTAAGATATTTTTCTCATTAGGAGTAATTTTAGACTACAAATAAAGTCCTAGCTTGTCAGCATGATATTTAATGTTATTTTATGATATAATCTTTTTTATTCAAATATTTATTGGTACATTATATATACACATCACGATTGCACTCAACAATGAGAATTTGTATCAGTATATGACACAACTTAATTCTCATTTTTCCCCATTCCCTTAACCACATTACCACCCCGGCCTCCTATATACATAAGCTTTGTTTCCTTTCTTTTTTATCATCTCATTATTTTCCCCTTATTATTTACCCCTATACCCCATTTCCCTTTGAATAATTCCTATTTCACAATATGTACCATACATTCTAGAATACATTGACATCTTCATTTTCTCATAGCAGAGAAAAATATGATGTTTATACATCTGTGACCTATTTATTTCGCTTATGAGGATATCCTGAAGGTATATCCATTTAAGTATAAAGGATTTGATCTTATCATTTTTTATGGCAGAATAATACTCCATTCTGTAAAAGAACCACATCTTTTTAATCCAGTCTCTGGTTGATGGACATTTTGGTTGTTTCCGAGATTTAGCTATCACAAACTGAGGTTCTATAAACATGGGTGCACATATGTCGCTCTGATATGAATCTTTTAATTCTTTTGTGTATATACCTACCAGAGGAATTGGCTGGGTCAAATGGGACCTCTAATTCTAGTTTTTGGAGGAATTTCCACACTGCCCTCCACAGGGCTCCAAATAACAAAAGTCTACATTCCCACCAACAGTGGAGAATAGTTCCTTCTCAACAGCCTTGCCAACATTTTTGCTGGCTCATTCTGAGACAGCAGCCATTCTTTGTGGAGTGAAATGAAATCTTAGTGTTGTTTTCATTTGTATATCTCTAATGACTAGTGCTGTTGAACACTTCTCCATATGCTTCTTAGCTGCTTCTTGACTTGACAATATGACTACTTCTTCTTTGACTAAAAACATACATTTCATGTTTATAAAAATCTTTTATACTTCCTGCTTAAACTTTTACTACTATTCTCATTATTCCTGCATCTCCTACACACACACACACACACACACACACACGAGAAATCAGTGTTAAGGCCATACTCATAAGTGAAATAAATAGAACCCAGATATGTAAATACCATATCATTTATCTAGTTGAGAAACTAAAGGTGTGAATGAGGTCCATAACATTTGATAGTTATTATGAAATAAAAAGAAAATGCACAAAGGAAAAGAGGAATTGGGTAGGGGAAGGGGAAAGTAAAGAAGGGAAAAAATTTGATGGTGAAAATTAAAAACTGGTAACAAAGCATATGTAGGAAGTGCATGAGGATAGAGAGAGGGTAGGATAAAGGTAAAAAATAAGAATTAAGATGTATAATGCACTGGTACAAATTTTCAACAAGGAATGTGATTATAATATATTTTTAAAAGGCATCAATGAACTCAATTTATTACAAAAAGAGACACAGGGATCATATAGGATTAACATATTGTTGATATTCATCAAGGTATGTGAAATGGAGACATCACATCTACAATCTCACATCCATATTTCTATCAAGTATAAGAAGACCCTTGACATCAGGTTATGGTACTACAACGGTAATATAGTTTAGAGTTAAGGAATTGAAGCTCTGGAGGCAGACTAACTGGTTTGAAAACCTAGCTTCAATATTTACCAGCTCTCAGTTACTATCTTAGTTGTTTTTTTCTTTCATTGCTGAGACAGAATACCTGACATCCAAAGATAAGGGAGAAAGGATTTATTTAGCTCACGATTTGTAGAGGTTTCTGTTCAAAGTTGGCTGGTTCCAAGACAGGGTGGCATGGCACAGGAGTATCATAGAGGAGAAACAGTTCATGGTGGGAAGAAGGTAACAAAGCAGTGAAGAAGCAGTAAGCAACAGGCAGCACATGACAATGAAGACCTCCTTCTGTCCGTTATATTCTTCAGGCTACATGCCCTCAGGGTAGGTATCATTCACCCTCAGAGTGGGCCTTCCCATTATGCATACTCTGAACTGTGTCAAATCAATCAGTGCGCTAATTTAGTAATCACACACCTTGAATACCAACATTATGCACTTAATCCCAGCATCAAATATTTTAGATCCAGGCACCTCTAAAAACCCCCACTTATGGCTACATGAGGCTTTGGGGGAACATCTAGGTACTAGCTGTAACAATTACTTGACTTTCTGTGTGCCTAGATTTGCTTACTAGTAAAAAAGAGTTTGATTATTCTATCTAAATCTTGTGTTTCCAAGAATTAAGCTAATTACCATTTGTGGAACATAATATTGTGGCTAACGTATAGTAAGTGATATGCACAAATTGAAATACATAAATGCATTAGGCTTATCTTAGAAAATAATTTAGTAAGTGTTAAGACATGACAGTAAAGATATTCATAAAGTATTTGATTCCTGAAATACTAGTAAGAGCTTCTGTTTTCAATCTGTAGAAGATTTAGTTATGCAGATGACATTGTTGTTTGAGTAGAAAGCAATCAGTATCTCAAAACTATCTGGCATTTTTCTCGTAAGATGAACCACAAATCATATGAAAAGGTAATATATATTCACGAAAATTCACTGATAGTCTGAGAAATCAACAGCTGCTTAACATTCCTGAAATGTCTTTTTCAGTATATCATGAAACAGTTAAGAGTAGACAGTGTTCATGGAATAAAAACTCAGTAGAAATTAACAGTGAGAAAGACCCAAACATTCTACATTGTTCCAGGAGTACTTGCTTTATACATTATAAGTACTGTAGTAGATGCTATGGTGTAATGCTAAGACTCCGTCTTCAGAATTGAAGTACTTATTACCCTAGCTTTGGGAAGTGTTGCCAGCTGACAGCTTTCAGCTGTTAGCTCTTTCTAGAAATTAGAAAGAGCTTTAGTGGAGAGATCTGCCTCATCCAAAGTCATATTCCCTTTTTATGTGAAATTCACATGCAGTGAGTGGTCAATCCTGGATTTATAAACATTCTGCCTACTGGCTCAAATTTGGAAAACAAATCTTTAAAACCTTCTGAGATCCTCAGGTCCTCAGAAGATTTCCAAAGTCCTCTATTGCAATTGCTCTCAATTCAATGGCTCCCTCTGCCTAATACCGCTTCCTTCATTCTCCCATACTTAGTAATTCCAAAAGGACTTCCCAATAATCCTCTTGCACAAAAATGTCTGTCTTAGATCCTCATTCTTATGAAATTGACCTGAAACATGTACACACTGAATTTTCTCATCTGTAGATATGGTAGCTGCAGGGATGTCAAACCACGGGCACTCTAACATCTCTTTAACAAAATATCTTCACCTGCTTGTTGGATTCCTCTTTAGGGTTTCTTAAGTTCCTCAGTAAGATCATTATCTATTGGTTCCTAGGTTAGACCTCATCAAAACATCTAAGCACACTTAGATTTCAAGAGTACAAACAATGAAAGGATGGCCAAGTCTAGGGTAGAGCTAAAGGTCCTGTTTATGTTTAATGAATGAATAATTGCAAATGGCCCCAATTATTAGTTATAAATATGTGAGATAATATCATCCCCTCAGGAAAAATACCAAGGAGTTTATCAGCTTCCAGAGACAGGATGTTAGTGCTGTCTAGATGTCTTCCAAGTGTTTACATGATCACCTCTGACTCATTTTTAACATCTAACATTAGGGAAAAAATAATCATTGTGGTGAAGAAAGCTTCAACAGTATGTTTTCTTCAAGGAAGTATGACTACATGCTAACGTTTTTGGTTTCATCTTTGGTTTAGAAAAAGGAGTATGCCGTGGTCATTCATTTGACATGGTTTGAGATCTTGATCCAGCTGCAATAGATATGTTTATCCTTATGAACTCCTAGGTTCTCACTATCCCTTGAAAATATTGTTTCAGGATTCTTGAAGACACAGTGGCCTGAATACTGATACCCAATATGATAAACATGCCATGCCCCAAATCTTCTTACTATGAGCTTTTCTTAAAACACAGTAGCAAACAGTATGAATATGTTGGCTAGATATTTACTGAGCACATAAAAAGATAGGGTGTTAGAAGAGTTAATTTGGAAAGTTTTAACATAAATTATAGCAGCATGGTACATTCTCGGAAATGTTGTAGTTATTTTGATCTCGAATACATAGACACTAATGTGCATTACTGAAAATGCCACATGGTACAGAGACACTTGGGTACTAAAGCCAAATCATGAGATCAGCTTTTCTAGTTCCTAGGCTCAGTTTAATAAATTTTGATTTTCATATTCTTTTAAAAGTGGTCCAAATCTAGGCAAATCTGCATTCAGTATCCTTAATGAACTAAGAATGCTTCATGCCCTGATCTATGATCAGGGCAAACAGCAGACTTCTCTGTGTTAAGCAGGTCCAGATAATGAAAGGCCTATGTTTGTGGCTATGTACAATATTCATTCCACAAAACAAGCTTTGTCTCATCTACCGTTCCTGATCCCTGCCATCAATACACTCTACATTATTGAAAATTATTTCAAATCTTTGTCTAGCATCTTCCTCTTTTGCTAAATAGTTTTCTTGGATATTAAAAATGAAGAAGTTGAATTGAATGAACAGATACTATTGGATTACTTTGTTGTAGGCTCATTGTATAAGGCATACCTTCCTATTATCTGAGGACACTCCCTTAAATTACAATACTAAAACAGATGACACAGCTCTGTGAGGTAAATAGAATTCCTTTACCAGCTTGATTTGTTTTTTGACATTTAAGTCTCTAAACCATGACTGATTATGCAGGAGAAGAGGGTGTGTAACATTGTATTATTTTAAAATAGTATACTGCACATGATCTTCCACAATATGACCTTGCCACCATCTTCTCAAGAGATGAAATTTAACTCTTTATTCTAAAATTAGGTAGGTTCCTACTATTGTTTGGACATTTTATATTATGGGAGAAGTGCCACTGCCATTTCTGGGAAAATCCATATTTGACCTGGTAAATTCTTATCCCTGCAACCTGAACATCAGACCCCACTTAGAAGTATAACCATACCAAGATCACCATACTGTAAGAAATCCAAGTCCCATACAAATTTAAAAGCCATATGAAGGATTTCAAAGAGAATAAGGATGAAAAGAGCACAAGACATGTACTTAAGTTTAAGACTTGTGAAGTCACTTTGGAAATAGGTATTCTAGACCTATTCATTCCAGTGGATTCCACTTGAATTCTACAAGGGCCGACATGAACCCTTCCTGTATTCTCAACTCATAGAACCATGAACAACATTAAATACTTCTTCAATCCACTAGGCTTTGGAGAACGCTTGTGATACAGTAATAGATAAATTAAGAGGCTTGACAGAGAGCTTGTGACCATGTTGGGAAGTGATAGAACCTCTGAGAGTTGAGGTCTAGTGAAAAGAAATTGAGTTATGAATATGTTCCCTTGAAGGGGATATTGGCACCCAGGCCCTTTTCTTCATCTCTTTGCTTCCTTGTGGACATGAAAGGAACCATCTTCCTTTACCAGATAATCCAGTTGCCATGATGTGGTATGCTGCTACAGACCCAAAGCCAGTACCCCAAGAGACCAACAGACTGAAATCATGAGCTAAAATAAATCTTTCCTCTGTTTAAGTTGTTTAGCTTACATATTTACCACATTGATAGAAGATTGGTAGGTATAGGAGGTTAGGTACATTAGAGAAGATGACACATTTCATTTGCTTTCAGATTCTGGCTTTGTCATTTAGAACTCCAGGTGCATCAAACAACCTGTGCTTCAGTTTGTTTATCTGAAAGTGGCAATAATAATAACAAATACTTCATAGGATTTTAAATGAAGATTTACTTACAGAAGCATAATATAATATAGATTTCAGTTGTTATTATGGCATGTGCCTAAGCCACAGTAATGAGGAGAGGTACAGTGCTTTTCTGATGAGCAAAGAAAGATTACCCACTTTCAATCAGACAAAGAAGAGACTAAATCCTAGATCAACTACTCATCTTTATTTCTGGAGTCTCTCTAGGCCTCAACTTTCCTGTCTGTGGTATGAAGATAGTAACGTCTGCCTTTCAAGGTATTTGTGGACACGAGGTGAGATAACCAGGGAAAGTACTTGCTTCAGGGACTAGCAGGTGGTAAACATTCCATCATTGTTGATCCCTTTAACATCCAGGCTCACTATTTGATTTAACATAGGGTGGAGCTCTTTCAGCACAAGAGAAAGAGAAAGTGACTGTGTTTTAACTCTTCTTCCGCAATATTAAACACAGAATGTGTTCAAATTTCACAGTGAAGGCCAAGCTTTACTCAGTACCCTTCAAGGCATTATCATAGTCTGTTTTCTGTTGCTATCCCTAAATACCACAAACTGAGTAATTTATAGAAAATTAAAATTTATTTGGCTTATGGTTCAGAAGGTTGAGAACTTCAAGATAGGGTGACCACATCTAGTGAGATGCTTCTTGCTAGTGGAAATGCTGTAGAGTCTCAGGATAGTGCAGGACATCACATGCAAGGCAGAGCATATTAGCTCAGGTCTCTCTGCCCTTTACTATAAAACCACAGTCCCATTGGCTTAAAGCCTTGTCTTATGTTCATTTAACACTGATTATCTCCCAAGGGTTCCTCCTCCAATCAACATAGTTGAATTAATTTTTCTACCTCTTAATACCTTACAATGAAGCTTAAATTTCAACGTGAGTTATAATGAGACATTAAAACTATAGCTGGCATGTATTTATGAAAGTAACTCAATGATCTTTAATTTTCTTTGCTTTTAATAGAATACTGTTTTCTCACATAAAACTATAGTGTTTGGGTGTTGGGAAGCAGCTGAGAGTAAGCGGCATCAATTAGCTGTTACAATTCAAAGCTATCAATCATAGCACATGATATTTCATATGCCCTAAGCAACCAAAGGCATCAAAGGAGCAGTAAGAACTCAAAGGAGCAGGTAAACATGAATGTTAAGCTACAAGGCTCCCAGGAAGTCATAGCCCAAAAGAGGCCTTTATTTCTACCAGCCTACTCTGGCTGATAAGGGTACTGGTGGTGAAGGATGGGGCCAAAACTTCCTGAAGACCGAGGCTAAGTGAGACACAATAAAGAATCAAAACAGACTGTTCTATAGAGAGTAAAGAAAATCTCATCAAAACAAACACAAGACAGCCTGGCCATTGATTCCCAGAGACTTACCTTTGGACAAAAGCCTCAAGAAAGCTCAGAGTGATGCCTGTTCATGAGGAAATAATGGCAAAGTCAGAAAAAATAGAAAAATGTATCAGAATACATCACCTTTTAAGTGAATAGAGTCAGGTACCAGGAAGGACAAAATTCCCAGTACCTGTTTTACATTAGCATGGGAAAATAGCTCATTTTAACTTGTCATTGTACATAGATCACTCACAAGCTTGGTAGAGGCAGCAATTCTTTATCTAGCCATTGAATTTACCTGAAAATGGGTCACCATACAACCACAATGATGATTCTTTTTCCCAAGGAAAGTATCAAAAGTATAATGATATGGCACATATAAAGGCAAAGAATAAAATTTATCCCCAGAAAACATTAAAGTGCAATCAAATTATTTATTAAAAGGGGGAAACAAAGGAAAATGTAAGATCATAGAGTAGGGAATTCAAACTGGTGGAATGGAGCCTGAAACTAACAGCATGAACCAGTTCAAATAGAAGCAGTCCATTGACTTCTGTTTCAAAATCTCAGTAAATCAGCAGCATGGTATTTATGAAGTGTATACTATATGTCTCATTCTACACTCCTCTTCTCAAATATATGACATCATTTAATCCTCATAGTTACCCTGTGATGCTGGAACTATTTTTAACCCTTATTATTTAGGTAAATAATGAGTCAAGATCAGAATCTCTCTCTCAAAATTCTCTTGTACTACTTATGTGCTCATAAGTGCTTTCTCAACATGATTACCCAGAACAAGTCATTCTGTGTCCTCAGAAAAATTTTAGTTTTCTATGCTTCAGCCATGGAGTTAAGGAATATAGAAAAATAAATATGAGTGATGTGTATGATAATGGGACAAGATAGGGCAAAATGCTTTAAGTTTCAAGCCCATTTTGTACTGTTTCAACCCTTGACTGTTTATCTTCTAGTTGGAGAAGGTACACAACACATTGACTGACGAATCACTAACTGATGTTTGAAGAAAAACAGGCTTCTAATTAAAGTGAATTAAGTGCCTGTGATCAGTAGCCTCGAGGAGGCCCTTAGTGTTCCCACTTCTTAGTAGTCTCCTCTTAAGTGCACACTTACATAGTGGGTTGATTTTAATTACAGGTACTCCTCTACCTATGATAAAGTTACATCTCAATAAACTCATTCTAAGCTGAAAATATTATGGTGGAAAATCCACTTAATCTACCCAAGCTACTGCTCATCCTAGCTTAGCAACCCCCTACACTGTGAAGCACTAATTATTTGCCTTCTTGATATGGGAGTGACAGGGAGCTGCCCTGGTTGGCACTGGCCAGCAGCATGAGCAAAGGCTGACCCAGCAGCATGAGCAACAGGCTGACCCAGAAGAAGATCCAAATTTAGAACTCCAAGTTCCCTAGTTGCAGATCACCTTTGCCCTATCATTAAATCTAAAAATTGGAAGTAGGGACATCATAAATCAAGGATCATCATTAGTAGGACAGAGCAAAAGATCATGGATGTTCCTTCTGAGATAAAGTTACAAAAAAAGTCCTGTTTCTTTTTCTTTCCGAGGGGCTCCATTCTCTGGAAGCCAACTTTCATGTTGTGGCTGTGTCCATGTGGCTAGGAACTGATGGACAACAGCCAAGACAAACTTGATACCTTCATTCTCACAGTTTCCAGAAAGCAGTATGCCACCAACAACCATTTGAGTGAGCTTTTAAACTTATTAGAGCTTCCAAGTCTGACCACAGAGCCAGCTTATCTGAGCCCTTGACTGCAGTCTGAGTCAGAGGTGAGCAGCTCCTGGGATCCTGACTGGTAGGAAGTGGGGAGAATAAAAATGTTTGTTCTCTGAAGCTCTTTTATTTTTAGGGCAATTTGTTTTGTGACCATAGATAACTAAGAGAATGCCTCTTTGTCTTTGGGAAAAGCAAAGGTGGCAGGGCTGTAGATGTTATCATTTCAGAAAGTCCAGTTCAAAGAAAAAAATTTCATAGGAAATCTCATTGCCATGACAACAAGTTATTGTTTCTTTATACCGAGTTTATTATCCCACTACTTATGAGCTCACGTATGTACATAATTAGGAGAGGAATTAAATATTGAGAGAGAAAGAGACAGTGGATCTCTCATATGGCCTTTGCTCCAGAGGTCACACTATTGTGGCCATCTCCACATTCTAGTGGTGGCATCATGATTGAGAAAGGACTGTAGGGGGAGTTATTACTTAGTCTTTGGCAAGATGAATGGTGGTAAAGGAAAACTATCTATTTTCCCACCTCCATCCACATAGAGAAGGTATCCCTTCATTTTCACATACTTTCAGACGGAGAAATGGTAACAAGGGAATAAGATAAATGCTTTGTACTTGTTAAGTACTCCATTCTTTTAGAGATACTACTAAGACTCTTTTTTTTTTTTTTTTTGAGACAGGGTCTTGCTTTGTAGTTCAGGCTGGCCCTGAACTCAGCCTCAAACTCACATCACAGCAATCCTCCTGCCTCTACCTCCCAAGTGCTGGAATTACAGGCATGAGCCACCACACCCAGCACTGTGGTATGTGGTACTGATTGCTGCTGTGCGTGAGTCTCCACACCCAGTATTGTTGTATGTGATTACCAGGGATCAAACCCAGGTGCTTGGGTTTGCAAGGCAGGCACCAGAACCACTGAGCTAAATCCCTGACCCCTACCAAGACTCATTTGCTGGCACCTCATGATGACCTAATCAGATAGGTAGGAGAGGTGCTCATTGACATTTGAGGTGGTAATGTGTGTTTATGTGATTTGTGGTTCCCATCATAAAAAGCACAGCCATCACAGAAGTGACTCTCCTGATAGCACAAAATCAGGGAGCAGCAGAAGCAGATTGAGAACCCACTGTCCATTTCTCCACTTCTGAACCATTTCTTTTTACTGCCCTTCTCTGCTGGTCAGACCTTCTCCTCACAAGCACTTCTGTCCCACCCTGGAACATAGCTCCATTAATTCAGAGGCAGTGACTTCGAGCTGCCACTGACACTGAAGCATAAGCAGTGAACCCTCCATTTCTCTGAGGTCCATATCCACAGATCCAACCAAACAAGGCTTGCAAATATGAAGAAAAAGATGTGGAGACTTATTCTTGTTGCTATTCCCTAGGCAATGCATTGTGACAACAGCTTACATAGTATTTGCATTGTATTAGGCATTACAGATAATCTAGAGATGATTTAAAGTATAGAAAGTATATATGTACGTTTTGTATAGTCACTATATAAGTGACTTGAGCATCTGCAGATTACAGTATCTATGAGGAAGCCTGGAACAACTTTCTGGTAGATATTAAGGCACAAATATGCATCTTTTTTAAAAGTTTATATTATTGGTACATTTTATATACATATTACATTCACAGTCGACATTGAGACTTTGCACCAGTACATAACTAAACTTAATTTTCATTTTTCCCCATTCCTCTGCCCTCCAGATCTCTGGAGAAATAAGCTTTATTTCTTTTTTTTAAATCATCATTTTATTCTTCCCTTCTTTACTTATCCCTAAACCTCTTTTCCCTTTGAATATTTTACTATTTCACAATACCTATCATACATTTTAGAACTCTTTTACACCTTTTACACTCAGTTTTTCATACCAGAGAAAAGATACAATATTTACACATTTGTGTCCTATTTATTTCACTAATGAGATGTCCTCAAAGTACATACCTGTGAGTATAAATGAGTCAAATTTATCACTTTATGCCTGAGTAATACTCTATTTTATTAAAACAAATAAACAAACAAAAACCAAAAAAACTCCAAAAAACAAAAAAACTACATCCAGTCTCCCATTGATGGGATTTGGATGGTTTCCAAGATGTAGCAATTACAAACTGAGCTGTTATAAACATGGGTACACATATATTGCTGTGATATGAATGTTTTAATTCCTTTGTGTATATACATAGCAGGGGAATAGTAAGGTTAAATGGGACCTCTAATCCTAGTTTTTCTAAGAATCTCCACACTGATCTCCATAATGGTTGGACTAGTCTACATTACCACCAGTAGTAGATAAAGGTTCCTTTCTCCCCACCACCTCCCCAACATTTATTTATGGTTGATTTCGGGATAATAGCCATTATTTGTGGAGTGAGATGAAATCTCGGTGTTGTTTTCATCTGCATCTCTCCAATGGCCAGCGATGTTTAGCATTTCTTCATATAATTTTTAGCTGCTTTTACTTATTCCTCTGAAAAGTGTCTGTTCATTTCTGATGCCCATTTTTGAAATGGGTCTTTAAATTCAGGGAGGGGCTGATCTTTTCAAGTTCTTTATATATTCTAGATAGTAGCCATTTGTCTGAGAAACCACTGGTAAAATTTTTATCCCATATTATCAATTGTCTTTTTCATTCTGCTGGTAGTTTCTCTTGCTGTGCAGAAGGTTTTTAATAAGATGAGATCCCAGTTATTGATTCCTACTGCTGGTTCCTGTGCTGCTGAGGTTTTGCTGATGAAGTCTTTTCCTATAATGTCTTCAAGAGTTCTACCTAACCTGTTTTTCAGAAGGTCTAGTGTTTCTGTTTGTTTGTTTGTTTTTTACTGAAATCTTTATTGGTATATTACATATACACATCATGATTGCACTCAACAATGGGAATTTGTACCAATATAAGACACAACTTAATTCTCATTTTCTCCCATAGCCCTACTCACCCTACCACCACTTCATATACATAAAATTTGTTTCCTTTCTTGTTATAATCTCATTATTTTCCCCTTTCACCCTATTTCACTTTGAGTATTTTCTATTTCACAATATATAACATACAATTCTAGAGCTCATTTACATCTTTATTTTCTCATACCAGAGAAAAGATGCAATATTTACCTATCTGTGACCTATTTATTTCACTTATGAAGATATCCTCAAGGTATGTCCATTTAAGTATAAATGCTTCGAACTTATCATTTTATATGGCAGAGTAATACTCCATTCTGTAGAAGAACCACAGTTTTTTAATCCAGTCTCCAGTTGATGGATGAAGACATTGGCTTAGGGAAAGACTTCTTGAACAAAACCTCTATAGCACAGGAATTGGCAGAAGAAATCAGCAAATGGGACCTCATTCTCTTAAAAAGCTTCTGCACAGCAAAGGAAACCACCAACAGAGCAAAAAAGCAACCAACAATGTGGGAGAAAATCTTTACCAGCTGTTCCTTAGTGTTTCTGTTCTAATATTTAGGTCTCTAATCCACTTTGATTTGAGTTTGTTACACAGTGAAGTACAGTTCTAACTTTAGTCTTTGCCAAGTTAAAGCCCAGTTTAGCCAGCACCATTTGTTAAAGAGGCCATCTTTCTTCCACTGAGCGTGTTTGGATCCTCTGTGAAAGATAAGATGGTTTAATATATATCCGGTTATTTCTGGGTCTTGTAGTCTGTTCCACTGATCCTCAGATCTATTACTTTTCCAGTACCATGCTATTTTTGTCACAATGGCTTTGTTGTATAGTTTCAAGTTGAGGATTGTGATACCTCAGTCATGTTCTTGTTGCCTAAAACTGTTTTTGCTATTCTAGGTCTCTTGTGGTTCCAGATTAATTTTTGGATTGTTTTCTCTAGATTTGTGAATTTACTGTTGGGATTTCAGTTGGGATTGCACTGAATCTCTTACAAATGTGCATCTGTATCAGGAATTCTGGGAGGCCATCTGTACTTTTCTGAAACCACAGCCAAGAAGCCACATTTTTAAAACTGAGCCCATTCTTACAACTTGTTCATTCATCACCTCTTTTTGAAACTTGATATGGAGTATACTACCTATAAGAATTGAGTTAATGTTCAGATTCCAAGCCCAACCTCCCAGAGATTTTGATTACTTTATACTAAAAAGAAGCTCAAGACTGCAGTTTTGCCAGGCATTTCCAAGAAATTCTCATAGAAGTACAGAACTAACATTGATCAACACTGCCTGACACACTTCTTATCAGTAATCTGCTACCATGGAAAGCTTCTACAAGACATGCATGTGGTACATACTTGAATTCCCATGCAGAGGAATATATTGTTATGTACCATGAATTATGTCTAAAATGGTTTATGAAAATCATATTTTATATATCAGTTCTCATGTGAAATAATTTATATTCACATATTATTTCTTCTCAGGAGGATTCCACCTTAAAGGTTGTTTGACCCTTACCACTGAGCACGATATCTGGTGTGTCAAATATTGGTTGACTTCATATTGATTAATCGAATTTGGTTCACTCAAAGTGGGAGTAAGTCTCAGTATATCATGACAGTAAGTCAGACTCATTCGGCACAGAACAATACATCTTAACATCATTCACTCCTATATCCATCTCATGAAGTGTAAGCACTGCTTTTATTTTAGCATTTTAAAAGATGAAAACCAAAAGTTGAAACAGATATTAAAACAGTTGCATGAATCTCATGACCTTAGAAAAGTAATTATTTTAGTCTCAAGGTCTTTCCTTTCTTCTCTGCCCTTCAAAGTTATGAGCTCAGTCTTAACAGGAGACTTCATGATCTGTAACATTTGTAATTTGAGGAAAAGGAGAAGGTATGTGATGAATGGGGACAATATTAATCCTCATATTCCCCTAAACAGTTCTGAATAGGGGTTTAGAGACACTTTGAAATAGTAGTAACTGATGCAAATTTTACTGGCCCAGCTTAGGAGACCAAAACACATCAAAGAAGTTGCTCTGGTGTAACTCTGATGCTGAAGAGGCATTTTTCCTGAGCTGCAATATGAAAGTTTTGTTTATGTAACAGCTTCCTACACTTGATCTTAGCCAAAAGGCCGAGAAGCGATTGTAACAGCTTCCTGTTAGCAGAAAAATATTGATTCCTCCAGTTTACCAATGAGGGTCCTAAAATATTTCATCCCTAAGCTCCTAAGTTAGTACGAAAAATTTTTAAGCTTTCCCAAGGCAGTTGCTTGACCTCAAGTATTTGATTGAACAATGCAGAAGTATTTTCTGAGCTTCTGCAGCTAGACTTTCTCTTCTTTGTAGTTTGACTTACTGAATAAACCTTTTAAGAATGGAACTTATACTTAGTGTGTTTAAACCTCAATTTTGATATGCATCTAAGCAGTAAAGTTTTAAATAGCTGTGATATATATGCTGAATAAATGATGGACCGAGGGTCTGCTTATGATCATAGAGCAGCTTGAAGGTAATCAGGATTAAGACTGAGAGAAATCTGAGCTGGAAAATGGAATTAATATATGTATCATGTCCTAGCAAATGAAGGATTCTCAAGTTATGCAATACATAGCTTAAAGGCACTAGAATATTCTGTATGGTACAATCATTTTAGACATACTCCTTGTCCACGTAGAAAAGTCTTGTGTAAATATGTGTCAGTGAACTACATCATCAACATTCAACAGAATTAATAAAGAGTAGTCAGACAATAACAGAAGCTCATATTTTATAGTTTATTTCCAAAGGCCTTGTTTCATCTCATCATCGTGGTCTTTCATGCAAAATCATTCTGCTTTGTAGTATTTAACAGGTTTATTGAAGTTTAATTGACATTCCACATGCTTTAGATATTTAAAGCATATTATTTGAAAAATTTTGACTTATATGTAGATGTGTGGAGGCATTATACTATACATCACCTCTAGGAATTTCTTCATGCCCCTTTTCCAAGCAAACTATGTTTCTGTCTAGATTGTGTGTGTCAGTCTGCTTAGATAATCCATTAGACTGATGCATTTATACACACAGAATTTTTTAGAATAAACAGAATCATGCCCTGTGTGCTCTTTTGAGAAGAGAAGGTCTGGGTTCATTCACAGCATAAGTTTTTTTTGAGTTTTACCCATGTTAGTACATCCCTTTCCATTACTAAGTAGTATTCCATTCTACAAATTTATCCACTATGTTGACAAATTTTACTTTAGTCATTTCTAGTTTGGAGCCATTACAGATGAAGTTGTTATGAACACTCAAGTATAATTCTTTGTGTGAATGTGTGCTTTCTTTTCTCTTGTGCAAGTTACTTACACATGAAATACCTGGATCATATGGCAAGTTTATGTTTAACTTGTAAAAAAAAAGTGCCACAGCATTTTCCAAGGTGGTTGCAGCATTTGATGCCCTCAAAACAGTGTCTAAAATTTTTAATTCCTCTCTATTCTCACAAAATATTGTTAGTCTCTGTAATGTCAATTTAACTTTAGTTTAAAATAATGTAATAAATGTGTAGTTGTATCTGTGATTTTTCATTGTGCTTTTCACTTGCATTGTCTTAATGACTACACTGAGCATTTTCGTGTGCCTGTTTGCCATTAACATATATTTAGTGAAGAGCTGTCAAAATTGTTGGTCCATGTTTTCAGTTTTGAGAGGTCTGAATACAAGTCTTTTATTATACATATGATTTTCAGTGATTTTTCTTCTGTCTGAGGTTTGTCTTTTCAGTCTCTTAGCAGTGCATTTTGAAAAGCAAAAGTTGCTTAACTTTGTTAAAATGCAGTGTATCAACTTCTAATGGACATGCTTTTGGAATGATAGAATAATCTTTGTCTAATCCAAAATCAGATTTTCTTCTTCTATGTTTTTTTCTAGAAGGTTTGCTCTTTTTTTAGTGTTTTTTCACCTTTAGGCCTGTGACCTATATTGAATTAATTGATACATGTGGCTTATAAATAAAAAGGTGTGTGTGTTTGTATGCGTGTATGTGTGTATTTGGCGGTACAGGGATTGAACCTAGGGACTCTACAATGAACTATATCCTGAATTCCTTTTGTTTCAGTTTTCTATATTTTGTGACAAGCTCTCACTAAATAGTTATGTTGCCCTGGTTAAACGCTAATTTAGCCATCATCTTGCCTCAACCTCCCAGAGGAGTTTTCTTGTTTGTTTGGTTTTTAAACCCAATGTTAACCAGTTGTTACATCCCAATTTGATGAAAAGGCTATGAAAGCTATCCTTCCCAGTTGAATTGCCACTGCACCTTTGTCTAAAATAAATCGTCCATATGTATCAGTCTTTTTTAACTCCATTTTGTTCATTTATCTAATTGTCTATTTGAATGCTCCTCTTGAATTGTCTTGAATATTAAAGCTTATAGTAAATTGTAAAATTAAGCAGTGTAAGTCCTACAAAATTGTTGTTCTTTAAAGTTATTTTGACTGTTCTACATCTTTTGTATGTTCACATGAATAGTATAATCTAATTCCTATTCCTTCCAAAAGAAGTTCTGCTGCAAGTTTGATTGGAATAATGTTAACTTCACAGAACAGCTTAAGGATGAGTCTTATCTTAATTGAATCAAGTCTTCTTACCCAATATGGTTTACTCTCAGCAATATTCTACAATTTTTAGTGTACAATTCTTTCCTGTCTTTTGCCAGATGGATCCCTAAGTGTTTTATGTTTTATGCTATTATAAATGTTTTTTATTTTAAATTTTAATTGGTTGCTAATATGTAGAAATACTTTTGATTTTTGATGTTGATCTTGTATTTTACAACTTTATTGAACTTGGGTTTTAGGTCTATTACCTTTTGTTGTAAATGCAATTGGATTTTCTACATAGAAGATCATGTTGTTTAAGAAAAAAGAGATGTTTTATCTCTTGCTTTCCAATCCCAAAGCTTTTTATTTACATTCCTGCCTTGATTGTATTGTCTGGAACTCCAACTCAATTTTGACTAGAAGTCATGAGAGCAAAAATCATCTTGAAGTTCCTGATCTTAGCAAGAAAGTATGCAGTCTCTCACCATTACGTACAATTTTAGCAGGACTGCTGTATATCCCTTATTCATTTTCTATTGCTATATGAGAAATTACCTCACAAGTTCTCAAGTAAAACAACAAATATTTATTATTCCAAAAATTTTGAGTCAAGAATCCAGGGGCCAAGAATTTAGCTCAGTGGTTCTAGCACCTGTACATTGTGAGTGCAAGGCCCCGGGTTTGATCCCCAGTAACCACATACAAAAATTCTGGGCTTGTAGACTCACATCTACCAGCAATCAGAACCACATACCACAGTGCCAGGCATGGTGGCTCATGTCTATAATCCCAGCACTTGGGAGGCAGAGGCAGGAGGATTGCTGTAAGTTTGAGGTTTGCCTGGGCTATATAGTGAACTCAGGGCCAACCTGAACTGCAGAAAGAGACTCTGTCTCAAAAAATTTTTTAAAAAAATAAATTAAAAAAAAAAAAGAAATCAGACATGACTTAACTGAACACCTCTGCCTTTATGTCCCTTGCAAGGCTGCAATCAAAAGTTGTACTCAAGATATTATCTTTGGCTACTGTTTGATGGGAATTGTGAGTTTGGGGAATACTGTCTTCCAAGATCACTCATGTTCTTACTGATAGGATTCATTTCCTCACAGGATTTGTAGATAGTGGATGTCAGTGCCTCACTGACTGTGGGCCAGGGGACACCAACTTTTCTTTACTACATAGAACTTTCCATAGTGCAGCTCACACTTCAGCAGCACCCATCTCTCAGAGAAAGCCTAATAAGAGCAAGAGATGGCAAGCAAGATGGAAGTCACACTCCTTTTGCAGCTAATATCAGGAGTGACAGTCTCTGTAGAATTATATTAATAAAAAAGTAACTCACTACTAAGTCTGGCACACACTCAGGCCAAGGAATTACAGAGGAAGCAGGTTTAAACTCTCCCTACCACAGCACACTTATCCAAAAGAGATAGTCCTAGGCTGGTGATTTAGCTCAGTGGTTCCAGCGCCTGCCTTGCAAGTGCAAGGGTCTGGGTTGAATTCCTAGTGATCGCATAGAACAATGCCAGGCATAGTGGCTCATGCCTGTAATCCCAGCACGTGGGAGGCAGAGGCAGGAGGATGGCTGTGAGTTCAAGGTTGAACTCAGGGCCTGACTGACCTACAAAGAAAAAAGCAAGACCCTGTCTCAAAAAAAAAATGAGACAATCCTTTTCTGCTTTTAGATTTCTCAGAGTTTCTATCAAAAATTTGCATTGAATTATATAAAGCAAATTTTACTTCTATTGAAATTATGTGGTTCTGCTTTTTGTCTGTTTAAACGGTAAACTTTTGCTTTTGTTTATATTGAACACATTTAAAATAATAAACCAAAACTCAATTCCTAGAATAAACATCACTTGGTCTTGGTACATTATTCTTTTTCTCTATTATTGGTACATTTTCATATTTTTATTAGAATAATTATGTACAGTATTGATCTATAGCCACAAAGGCAAACCTTTCAGAGCTTTCAAAGATACAAATAACACACTGTGGCTGGTGTGTCAGAAGTTGGCCACTGTTCATCTACAGTTTTCTTGTAGCATTTGTAAAGTTATGCTCCAAAGGGAGTGTTTGCCTCAGACAACCATTTAGAAAGTAATTCCTCCTGTTAATTTTTGGGAAATGCTTCTGTAAAGTGTGTATGAATTTTTTCTTATATATTTGGTAGAATTTACCAGCAAAGTCACCTAGGCTTGCAGTTTTCCTTGTGAGAAGTTTTTAACTACAATTTTAATTATCTGTGTCTTCTTTTTATTAGTTAATTTATTTTACAGGGACATTTTATATACACATCGTGAACATAATCGACATTGAAAATTTGTACCAGTACATGGTGTCCTGATTCTCATATTTTCCCATGCCCCTGCCCACCTTACAACCCTCTGCCCTATATATACACAAGCTTTGTCCCTTTTTTTAACCATGACATTTTTGTACTTTTTTTTTTTTTTTTGAGACAGGATCTCACTTTGTAGTTCAGGCTGACCGGATTAAAGTGTGAGCCACCACACCTGTCATTGTTGTATGCGGTTACCAGGGATTGAACCGAGGCTCTTGTGTTTGCTAGGCAGTCGCTGAAATCACTGAGCTAAATCCCCAGCCCAACTATATGATTTTTGTCCTTGAGTATGTTAATATAGTATATTATGTTGATTGATTTTTGTATGCTGAACCATCCTTACATCCTTGGGATGAATCCAACTTGCTCAGGGTGCATGATCTTCTTGAAGATTCTCCTATTCTGTTTGCTAGTATCTTATTGAGGATTTTTTCTTTAATCAGTGTTCATTAGAGAAGTTGGTCTGTAGTTCTTTTTATTGGTTGGGTCTTTTTCTCCTTTTGGAATCAATGTAATGGTTCCTTACAAAAATTAATTTGGGATCACTGCTTCTTTTTCAATTTCATTAAAATGTTTGAGAAGTAGTGGCATTAACTCTTCTTTAAAAGTTTAGCAGAATTCAGCAGTAAAGCCATCAGAACCAGAGATTTTCTTTTTCAGTAGGTTTTTCATTGTTTTCTATTTCACAGATTAATATTGGGATATTTAATATTTTTATATCTTCCTTATTCAACTTTGGAAGTTCATATGTGTCTAAGAATCTATCCATTTCTTCTATGTTTTTCATCTTATTGGAGTACAAATTTTCAAAGTAGGTGTTTATTATCCTCTGGACTTTTGCTGGATTTGTAGTAATTTCCCCCTCTCATTCTTAATAGCATGGATTTGAACCTTTCCTTTCCTTTGTTTCGTAAGGTTTGATAAGTGTCTATCAATTTTGTTTACCTTTTCAAAGAACCAGTTTTTCAACTCATTAATTTTTTGTATCATTCTCTTAGTCTCCATTACATTCATTTCTGCTCTGATTCTTATGATGTCCTCCCTCGTACGAGCTTTTGGTTTGTCTTGCTCCTCTTTTTCTAGTCACTTGAGGTTCAGCATTAGATTGTTTATTTGAGCTTGCTCTGTTTTCCTCATGTAGGCGTTTCTGCTATGAATTTCCCTTATAGAATTGCTTTCATTATGTCCCATAAATTCCTGTATCTTATACTGGGGTTATCACTTAATTGAAGAAGTGTTTCATTTCTTCTTTGACCCATTGGTTGTGTAGCATAGCGTTATTCAATTTCCATGTGTTTGTGAGGGTCTTGGAATATCTTTTTCTATTCAACTCCAATTTCAAGGTAGTATGTTCTGACAGTATAAAGGCAATAACTTCAATTCCTTTGCTTAAACTTAAACCTGTTCTATGAACTAGCATGGGGAGTATTTTGGAAAAAGACCCATGAGCAGCTCAGAAGAATGTATATTCTGACTTTGTGGGGGGTGAAATACTCTGTAGGCATCTATTAAGTCCATTTGTTCAAAAGTTTGGTTCATATAAGCATTTCATTATTGATTTTTTGTCAAGTTGATCTGTCTCTTTATGACAGCAGATATGGAAGTCCCCTACTACTACAGTGTTAGTGCTTCTCTGATTTTTCATATCCATTAATATTTGTTTTATATAGTTGGGTACATTAGAATTTCATGCATAAATATTTATAAATGTCATTACTTTCTCTTGGACTATTTCCTGTACAAGAATGTAGCCTCCTTCTTTGTCTCTCTTATTCAGTTTTGGTTTGAAGTCTGTTTTGTCTGCAAATAGGATAGCCACTCCTGTTTTTTTGCAGTTTCCCATCACATGGAGAATTGTTCTCTATCCTTTTACTTTCAGTCTGTAACTTCCTGAATTATGTCTGTTTCTTGTATGCAGCAGATTGTAGAATCTTGCTTCTTAATCCATTCTGCCCATTTTTCTTTTACTTGGCACAATGAGGCCACTGACATAAATAGCTATAACTGATATGGACTGACTATAACCTGTTATGGTGTTTTCCTATTATTCATTCTTTTATTTATTTATTTATTTTTTGTCTTTACCTTTTTCCGTTCAGTTTCTTGTCTTGCCTAATAGGTTCACTCTGCTAGATCTCATGAGTTTGTGACTTTCATTATTTTTTTCCAAGAGATTCTTTAGAATTTTTTAGAGAGCAGCCTTTGTGTTTGTGAAGTTTTTCAAGTGCTCTTTGTCGTGTAATATCTTATTTTCCCATCAATTCTGAAAGATAATTTTGCAGGATGCATCAATATAGGTTGGAGGTTGTTTGCATGCAGTGCTTGAAACAATTCACTCCAGGCTGTCTTTGCATTGAGTGTTTGTGTTGAAAAGTCTGCTGTGATCCTGATAGGCTTACCTTGGTATATAGTTTTTTTTTTTCTTTTCTCTAACTGCTTTCAGTATTTTGTTTTTGTTTGTTTGTTTGTTTGTTTGTTTGAATATCTAGGACCTTGATAATTATATGCCTTGGTGGAGAATATTTTTATATTATAGCCATTAGGAGTCCTGTATGCCTCACTTGTCTATACATCCAATTCTTTTCCTTTTCTTGTGAAGGTTTCTGCCATTATATCTGTGAACAGATTTTTAAAATGTGTTTTGTACTTTCTCTTGCTATTTCAGTGACTCCAATCAATCTTATGTTATTCTTTGAATCATCTAGGAACTGTTGGATTGCTTTCTCATGGTCCCTTGCCATTTTCCATAAATTATTCCTTTCCTGTTCCTTGGCTGCTATCCTGTCCTCTAGTTCTGAAATTCTGTCCTCAGTTTCATTCATTCTACTTTGCAAACTTTTGTTCTCAATTTTGATCACCTGAAACTGTCTGAAGCTGTTTAAAAGGTTCCACTGCTTTTTTTTTCCCCCTCAGATTCTATCATCTCCTGATCTCTTCTTTAAAAGTATCAAACATATTGATCACTGTGGACAGTATCTCTGTTTTCATCTCAGAGATCAGTTCTGATTTCCGTTTTACTAGATATGACTTGTTATCATCTCATAGTGTCCTGGGGATTGAGCTGCTGTTTGCTTCATTTCCTTTTTTTCTAAATTCTCCTATGGTGGTGATCTTTGTATTTGGACTTTTAAAATTTTTTTGCATTTCAATTCCTTTGTTGTTGCTTATATTGCTTCAATTTCTTGCCTGCTGTCTGGGCAATGTTTGTTTCAAGTCTCTTTCTTCCTAATATTTGGAACCCTTAAGAGATGGCTAAGTCCTAGCTTGTCCTCCTTTGATCTGTAATGGCTCTTAAGTAATCTCAGTTCACTGGCTGTGGTCAGCAGGATTCCTTCACTCTTCAGTGAGTGTTTTTTTGACATGGTAGACTAGGCAGAAGAACTCACTAAAGGCCTCTGTCTACATTCCAGTACTACTGCTGCACATATTCACAGTCCACAGAGAAGTAGGTGGTGTCTCTGGAGGCTCTACCTCATGCAACAGCCATCTCCAGTTTGGCCCACAAGGATATAGAGATTCCAAGGCCTTATGGTCATGCCCTTGTCACAAAAAGGCTGCAGGCCCTAATGCTGGTTGTAGATGTTCAAGGCCTTGTCACCAGGATCCACTGCATGACCTCGCTGTGCCTCATTCAGTCTATGTGGCACAATCCAGGTGATAGGAGAATTGCAGGCTTGAGCAGCATTCAGTGTTGCTGGTGACCCTTCCTGCCAGCACCCACTAAGAGGCCCTGCTGTGCTCTACTCTATTTCTTCTTGAATAAGTGTAGCTTGTGTAGCTTCTTTCAAGGAAATTTTCCATTTTAGGGCCAGGAATTTAGCTCAGTGGTTCTGGCACCTGCCTTGCAGGTGCAAAGGCCTGGGTTCTATCCCTGGTAACCACATACAATATTGGGCATGGAGACTAATGCCCACCAGCAAACAGAATCACTCACCAGTGTCAGGCATGGTGGCTCACGCCTGTAATCCCAGCACTCAGGAGGCAGAGGCAGGAGAATTTCTGTGAGTTTGAGGGTGAGCTCACGACCAGCCTGAACTAGAAAGCAAGACCCTGTCTAAAAAAAAAAAAAAAAATTCCATTTTATCTAAATTGTCTAATTTATTAACATAGTTGTTCATAGTATTTCTTTCTTGCTTATACTTTTAGTACACGTGGGACACATAATATCACTTCTTTCATCCCTGATATTGCTCACTTGTAGCTTGTTTCTCTTTTTTTCTGAGTAGTCTAGGTAGAAGTTATTCAACCTTATTGTTCTTTCTGCCAAGGAAAGAAATCTTGGTTTCATAGAGTTTTCTATTTTTCTTTTAATTGATTTCAGCTTTGATTCTTATTACCTACATTCTAATGTTTTGGTCCTTTATTTTCTTTTTTATTAAAATTGAAAGTGAAGTCATTGATTTAAGACCTTCTTTTCCAATATAGACAACACTAAAAATTTCTTCGTACAGCTTTGAGAGTAGCTCACAAATTTTGATATGTGTTTTCATTTTCACTTAGTAGAAAATATTTCATAATTTCTCTGTTGAGTTTGATTCATGAGTTATTACAATGAGTGTTATGTTAATTTCCAAATATTTTTGAATTTTTCAAATACCATTATTATAAATTTCTATTTAATTCTGTTACTATTAATCTAATATGTATGACTTGTATACTTTTAAATTTATTGATATTTTTGTCATCTCCAAGAATAATTTCTCACGTGGTAAGTGTTCCTTATACCCTTGAAAGAGAGATTTTTAAAAATTTTTCCATTTGACTAACTTTTATAATTGTATTAAATTTGTCTGATAGTATTGTTCAAGCTTGCTATATTCATGTTGATTTTCATCCATTTATTCTATCAATTACTGAAAGAGAAACATTAACATTTTCAACTATTATTGTGAATTTATTGGTTTTCCCTATAGCTCTCAGGCTTTGCATCATATATTTTTAATATTAATGTGTCCACCTGATAAATTAACAGTGTTTTCATTCTGAAATAGTCCTCTTCATACCTGGTAACATTCTCTGCAGAACTACTCTGCCATAAAAAATGATAAGTTTGAATCATTTCTACTTAAATGGACATACCTTGAGGATATCCTCATAAGTGAAATAAATAGGTCACAGATAGATACATATCACATCTTTTCTCTGGTATGAGAAAATGAAGATGTAAATGAGTCCTAGCATTGTATGTTATATATTGTGAAATAGAAAATGCTCAATGTAAA
>PVIR01005913.1:0-69112 GCA_004026965.1 Petromus typicus
TTCTTTTTCAAACTTTTCAAACTCAAGAATAAGAGCCCTGTATGTAGGGATTGTTATAGACTGAAGAGCTGAGCACAGATCTTCCCCAGTTCTGACCTGTTTTCCTTAAGAATAATAATTTACCGATTACTAAGATTGTAAAACAATGGAGGAACACACATGTAGATGTAGAAGATGCTGATCTCACATGGAAGATTTGGTGGAGGCCCCAGAACCGAATCGCTTTGGTCCTACCCACTGAAGATATGGTTTTGAATAGACAGACAACTCAGAGTAGCTCTTCAACTCCAAAACTATGACAAATTACACTTCAGGTAGATGATAAAGACAAGCACACACCTACATGTTCAGCAGGCTTCCTGCCTGAGCAACAGAATTTAATAAGCAAGATGTGGCTGTGACATTTCCTCTCTCTTCCAGCAAGAAGAATATAATATTAAAGAAACAAACTAAGATCAGAAAAGTTGTGAAGATACAAATTCTAATAGCTAATTTTTATAAATACATACAAGTTAGTATTATAGAAAGAGGAAAAATTTTTCTCTATTTATAGATATTCTCTCTGGGGCCTCACAAGTTAGATTGGCTAAAAAGACACCAACAAGAGAAAAAAAACTAATAGAACTTTTCTCTATGGCCTTTGTTCAAAATAATCCATGTACCAAAAAAAAGGCATATTCTGAGGTGGCAGATTCTAAATAAACTTTAGAATAAATTTTCTGTTACACAGAGATGATTTCTATTATCAAGGATCCAAAAATAAAATGTCTCCAAGTAAGACTTTTTATTGGTAATATTAAATTCTATGAGTTTTGAAAGAAAAAGGATGAAACACAAGATTCATATCCTTAATAAAAAGTTTATGAAAATAAAAGATCACGACAATAGACTATAGCCACAGATATAGTTATTCAGATGGTCACCCAAACTTTTCTGTTAAAAATTATTTGAATAATTAAATTAATATAAAGTAAATAAAATAGTTATACTTAAAATTTAAAACAGTGCATATAAAATAAAGTATGTACTATCAAATTAATAATAATAAATTGGATCTAAATACAAGATTAAGTGAGAAAAACTATGAGACAAATACAAACACAAAATCATGTAAAATATGTAATCTGAGCTGAGAAAGATAAATAACATAGGTTACTATTTAACCTACTTATTGATGATTGGAAAAAAAAATCATTTCACCTAATTTGTTGTTGTTGTTGTTGTTGTTGTTGTTGTTGTTTGTTTTGGTTTGGTTTGGTTTTTTCGAGACAGGGTCTTGCTTTGCAGTTCAGGTTGGCCCTGAGCTCAGCCTCAAACACATCACAGCAATACTCCTGACTCTGTCTCCTGAGTGCTGGGATTATAGGCATGAACCACAACTCCCTGCACTGTGGTATGTGGCACTGATAACTGGTGGGTGTGAGTCTCCACACCCAGCATTGTTGTATATGCTTACCAGGGATCAAGCCTGGGCCTTTGCACTTGCAAGACAGATGCCGGAACCACTGAGCTAAATCCCCAGCCCTCACCTAATTTTTAAAATGTTTAAAATTTATTTCTGTTTATTTTTCCAAACCTCTAAAAGAAACAAAAGAGAATTCACATAGTTCTTTCAACAAACAAAAACTCTGAGATACTTAAATAAAAGGAAAATTTTTGACAATACATAAAGTAAGAATAATATCATCAGGCACACACACCTAAGGTACCACATGCCCTGACTCAGGAGAGATCCAGAGTTGGGCACCTTGTCCTCAGTTGATGCCAACCCAGATCTTGGGGTCTCTATAGCCTAAGGATAGAATTGATTTCCAACAAAACAATCAGATCAAAGAAAAGGTCAACACCCCAGAGGACAATTTCACTTTAGGACTGAAGTATTACACTCCCACAGAAACCAGGTGAGAGACAGCCTTAGGATAGAGGCTTCAAGAATGTGAGAGCAAAACCAAGATCTTCTGGGATCCTCTGGAGGCACAGAACCATAGCAGGAAGATCATGAAACCATTTAATCTAGTGGTATCCTTGAGCTCAGGCTCTGTGCCTATAACTAGCAGAAGTTAGTAGTCTGAAGTATTACAGGTCAAAATATGGTTGGTCTAATTCTCTTCACCAAAACCAGCCTTTGCTGTTCTGGGTAAAGGCTGAACGTGAGTGGTTCCTAGGGCTTGTCAGTATCCAGTGGACAAGGTAACAGAGAAGTGGTTGGTAATCTGCCTTTTTTTCTATGCCAATATCTGCATTATTTGGGGATCATAACAAAAACAATATACACAACATAATAAGATACACACAGAATTACAGGAAAGCAAGGCAACAGAAGACTCCCACGGTCTCCCAACTCTCCTAAGGCAGATAAAGGGGACATAAATACAGTGATGCTTGGATTGTTGAAAGGTTCCAACCTCAAACCTTCCCCTACCTGAGCAACAAAGTTTGAAACAATATGGTTGTTGTTTAATAATCTAACTAAAACTTCTACCTGAAAAACACTTGTGTGAGACAAGAGTGAGTCATGTGCAGGATCTCACATGGACACCAAGGGCTGATGCTTTCGCCTAAGTGCCCCAACTACATTTGGTGCTTGTGTTATTGTGGCAAAACACTCATCACTGCACTTTTTTTTGCATATTACTTGCATAATTTATTATAACTCTCACTCCAAAGAAAGTTATTAACACCAGCAATAAGGCTAAGAAGAAAACTGTGAGACCCAGGACAGACTTAAAGAAATGAATCATTATGAAATTTGGTAAAGTCCTGGAAAAAAAATGAATTTATAAGTGTAATTTTTAGGCTTTACCACCAACTATTTGCTGATAAATATTTATGCACCAAATACTGGAGTACCTATTTTTACAAAACAAATACTGCTGAACATAAAATTTCAAGTAAATACTAACATAGTCATAGTGGGAAATTCTAATATCTTACTTCTGCAGAGATAGATTGACTAAACAAAAAAAAATCAATTCAGAGCTGAAACACATCTGTAAAATTATGAACTTGATCGATATCTACACAGTATGCCTCCCTACTACCATATAGTATATGTATTTTTCTGCAGCACAGTACTTTCTCTAAAGCAGATCACGTAGTAGTCCACAAAGTCTGCTTAAATCCAAATACATGAATCAAAATCACCACGTATATACTATCCGATCACTGTGCAATGAAAATGGAAATCAATAACTGAAGAGATCATGGAAAATGTAGAAACAAAATCACATGGAAAATTAACAAACAGCCAATAGGCACAGAAAACCAAAAAACAAATGCCTGTTTAATTTCTAATTGTATTGATATGACTTCTTTTGTGTCTCTCTCATGGTAAGCTTGGCTGAGATGCTGCTGGTATTTTGCTTTGGGCTGCAACCAAAATTGTCACACAGATTCAGTACAGGTCAAATTGAAATACCAGCAGCACCTTTCTCAAATCTAGGGAAAGAGAGAATATAAGTACATATTCATAAGCATATGAGATATTCAAATCTATGTATATATATTTATATATAACTACACACATAGAAATCTATTGTATAAGTATTTTTGTTTATTTTTAACTTTACATATTTTAGAGATGCTTTTATTGAAACAATCTACATCAATTTTAGAGATCTACCTAGTATTGGTGGTCTGAATGTCATGACTTGTATAGCCACAAATATTTAACTTGGTTTCAGTTATTGTCTATATTTCAGTCAATGCTGCCATGAGGATTCCTATATAAATAATTTTTTCCATGTATCTGAAATACCTATAGGTTTAATTTCTAAAAATATAAAAGCTAGATGATATATGCACCTGTCTAGAGGTATTTATTAGGTATCACTACATTGTTCCAAAGAGGTCAGACCATTTCATATTCTCACTAAAAGTATCTGAGATGATAATTTCTACACCCTGGAACCTTTCCCCTGGAAATAAGTTTAGCTTGTTTATCTAACATGTTTTAGATGCCATTTCAGTAATGGCTGATTTTGTGTCTCTTTAGTCAGGAGAATACAGAGATTTTAAAAGTTATATTGATGAATCATTTATATTTCCTTTTCTATAAAATATCTGATTCAATGTTAACCCATTTTCTCCAAGAGACAGGAGCATCCAGAAGAAGACGCAAGAAACCCACTAGAATCCTAACGACCCACTCATTAGGAGATATCTCAGCTTGAAGATATATAATCAAATGTTTTGTGCTCTTTGTGAATCTCTTCAAACTAAACTTGTGCAATCTAGCCTCGATGCACATCCATTTGGAGATGACAATTCCCAGCACAAAGTGTGCCTCTAGGAAGAAAGAAGTCTAGGAGGAAGAGGACAAGAGGGAACTGAAGAAGAGATTGACAGAAGATGAGGAAATATGAAAGGGTGGAATAAAAAGAACGTAAGGCCTGAGAGACACAAGGAAAGACGCCTGGAAAAGTGGAGCAGGAAAGAAGAAAAGTCGATCTGCGTCTGAGCCAATTTCTGCATCACAGGAAGTGCACTGTTGATGTTGTAAAAATGGTCGTATGCAGAGTTTTTGTGAATTTTGCTTTTGAGGCTATGAGTTGTAGTGTATAACCAGCAAATGTTATGTTAAATAAACATCTTATCTCATGATAACATCTATAAGTTTAAAGATTTTAACGATCTTGGGATTTGTAATTGTTACTTTAAGCTTATTTGGCACACTCTGCTTATTTAAATTAATCCACAGGCACTATTTGGACCTCTTAAGGTGACACATTATAATATTTTCCAATAGATGCTTTTTAAGTCCTTGTATTCAAATTATTATGGATCAGGTCAAAAATAGCTTATATTGTATTCCAACTAAGAACAAAGAATGTACTAGGAGAAATCCAGTTCATTATTATAATTAATATGTTACTATAATTAATTTCAGAATTAAAGCAGGAACTTGGTCCCTTTTATGTAACTTACAAAGCTTATCAAGTTTCATAAAACTCTGATCACTTTAATTGTTCATCCTTTATTTGATGCCCTTTTTCTAATTACTCTATTTGGTTTTTCTGTTTTATTAAGTACCACGACAGAAGCAGAAGCAGCATGAGGTCCGTACTTTATCCACCTGTGCTTTGCAAAAACCCGTGACTATTCCAAGAACAATGCATCTCTCTTAGAACAAAATTAACTGCTTATTAAGCTGTAGCTGTAAGAGAGAAAATAATTAGTGGCCTTGGGGAACTAGATAAAGATAATATATTAAAAAGAAAAAAATTAATTGGCAAAAAAGGGTTGAAGAATTTTGAAAGAATTTGTTTTATAGAAAACATCCAAGAATTAAATTACAAGCCTTCACTAAATCATGGCCAGCAAACATAATAGTTTTTTTGTGAATAAAGTTGGTAAGATTTAGAAAATATTAAGCTATTTGGGGACTTCATTGAAGTAACTGAGATAATTGTAATAAATACAACAAGGGGAATTGGTTTGCACGGTGAAATATTTTGTTACTTACACATCTTTTCAATATTATCTAAGTACAGAACTCAAGAAATGAAAAGAAGTACTTGCTGCTAAGTTAATATATCTTTGAGTTAGTCGACTGTGCTGACCCTTGAATTATAAATGTTTGGGCATTAACTTAAAAATAAATGCTTTTTTCTTTCTTCTTTTCAAACTAACATCCATTGACTGATTTCCACCATTCTTTATACTACAGAAAAGTCATCAAGCATCACTGCAGTCTATGAACTGCTAAGATAGGAATTGTTATAAATTGAGGTGATCAAAATGGGATTTCCACTAGGTTAAATTTTAGTATTCAGTATCAAAACAGAATTGTATTATCACACATTCAATGGAAAGAGGAAGGCCAAGAGAAACTTCTGAAGAATATTTCATGATTTGTTTATTTGTGAGCGTCAACTTTTTCTTTCCCAAATGTGCTATGTATATATTATATTCTGGATAAGTGGGTTCCAAAAGTCTATGTTCAAGTCTTGATCCTGGGAGGTTTGATTAGGATGTGGGGGAACCTTTAATAGGAGGGCCCTAAGGGAGGTCTGTAGGTGACTGGAACCATACCCTCCAAGGCTCTGTGGTCTCTTGGTAACCTTTTTTTTTCTCTTTCCCTTTCTGAGCGGATGTGAGTAATTTTGCTGATCCATAGACTCCCGCTGTGGTATGCTTTCTCTGTTACAGGCTCAAAACGGTGAGGTCAACAATCATGGCCTAAAATCTTCAAAGCTAGGCCAAAATAAACGTTTTTTTCTTTATAAACTAATTATCATGTGTATATGCTTCAGTGATGAAGAGCTAATACTTTTTATTTAATATGAAGCATTTATTAATATCTCAGAAAATTGTATCTTTAATAAATAAACTCTCTTTAACAAATAAATCATTTCCTTCTCATGGGAAGCTCTACTTTATTACAAAAATAATTGGAATTAAGCATTATTGATTTATTATCTTAAAAGAAATCCAAAACTATACTGATGTTTCAATGTCATAAAGACCCATCCAGGACAACTAACTTAGAAAGTATTTATTAAAAATGTAAACAATTAATTTAGAAATACAGTATACACTTACTATTTGATCAATCCACCATTGATATGAGGAAGGAACCAAGGAGGATAAAACTCAAATTTTGTTATTACTTTTGTCTATATCACTAAATTAATGCATAGCCTTGGGAAAATCACCTTACCTATCCAGATGCTTCATGTATAAAGTATAAGAGTAGCACAAATAATTTTTACCAAAATGAGTCTGGTACAAGGTTCTATTGAAAAATATTTTACCCCTTCCTGAACATTCACAATGTGTAATAACATAGTAATGATCCAGAAAAGTTCTTCATAAAAGAGAGCCAGAGAATATTGTGTATCTCTATTCCCACACTTAGCTGACCTGTAAATCTCCTCAAGAAACAAAGTTCATTCATCCCCAAAGTATTTCTTGATTCAAAAAAAAATAGACAAAGCAATCATCAGTCTTTTTTAGTTCTAAAATTTTACAAGGTAGCAGTTCTGTGACCCACACATTATCTACCAGAATACTGAGATGCAACTGTGATTTTAAAAGTAGCCTTAGGAATCAGTCACAATAACAGTGTATATGGAAATGTGTACCAAAATTAATTCTAATCATGCATTTTCCATTTTGAGCATTCAAATTTGGGCATTTCCAGGATAATGTGTTCAAAGAATATCTCAGGATGTGACCTAAGTCAAGGCATAAATACTTCTATTTAAAATAAGCATTAAAATTTTTTTTAAATTATACATTTAAACATTATGCATTTTGGAATTATGTTTTGCAAAGAAAGAAAGTGAAGTAGTACTAAAGTAAAATATTAACAAATAACAAAAATATTTCCTGTATAAAAAACCTCACCAAACATTAAAATCTCAAATTCTTTCATTCTTACATGCTATCCTACAGTCTGCCCTCTGAGAGTGTATTTGTTGCTGGTACATGAATCAAAAAATCTCTATTAGACATTTATACTACTAGTTCTTAATTATAGAACACATATTCCACTGAGAAGAGATTTCTGGGTGTTAAAAGCTAATCAGATAGTCTCAGAAAGTCCCTTTTGACTGTCATTTAACACTTAATCATGCATTAACCATAAATTAAGCATTCAGCTTCTGTCAGCTGTAGAGAGGTTTGGAGGTACAGGCTTACTATTTACAGTTTTGACCTGCTTCTAGACGGTCCAACCCATTCACAGAAAAAGAAAGCTAAAATGAATACTTAAATGTAAGCTAGTGTCAATTTAAATTCATCTTTCATCTCTGATAGCAAGTTTCTATATGTTTGTACATAGCATTCTTCAGTGATTTTAACCTTTCTTCCAGATCTATCAAAAATTGGGTCTACCCTATTTGTGCTCCTTTCTAATGTTTTTGATGAGCCTACAAGAAGGACCCATACTTAGGTGATAATATACAAAGGGGTTTCATAAGGAAACCCTAGCTCAAACTCTAAATCCATAGGCATCAAGAGGGTTGATTGACTCCATGAGAACCACTCAGGCATGAATACACTTCGTTTCCCTCATCCCCTCAGACAGACTCATGTTCAAGAACATACAGGCAACCTGACTTTTATGATAGCTGAACAATCCAATGAATCATCTTACCTGGAGAATGCATCTTCACCTCTTATATAAGGAATAAGTGTGCATTTTGACTTAAGAACAGTTGAATGAAGTAAAAGACTAGGAAAGATGGAAGGAACATTAGAATCATTAAAGTCTACTGAGTGACTTGTTTAGATGCACAAAGCTCAGTCCTTGGGGACAGCTACTTCTGCTCCGGTCTTTTAATAAGCACTACCTACTCTCAATTTTGAATTGAATATTTATTTACACTAGTGTAGGTTTGCTGTGCATAATGATTACCTTCATCACAAGAAGTTATGTGTCCTTGTGGGACCTTTCTCACCTTCTTCTCCTCTGCCTTGTCCCATCTCTTAGTCCCCTTTCCTTTTACCAAAGATCTAGTTCCTTATTTGCTAATATTTATCTTTTAAACATATATCTTTTAATGTTTGCCACTTTCTTCTCTTGTTTCCAAATTTATCCACCATTCTATTGCTTCTGTTTCTGGTTCACGTTACCTCTCACTTGGATTCATTCTATTCTTTCCAGCTAAGTCCCTACTAATCTACCCTCTCACCATCATTTTGGATCGAGATAGAGCTGATCCTTTAGTAACAACAGATTTTTTAAGTTCTATATGAATTCTTGAGATTGATATGTTGTAGTTACTCTTGCTTCTCCATTCTCTTGATGCCATCAAACTATTCATTGTTGCCTAAACAGTGTGTCATTCCTACTGTCTATTCTACTCTTCTCTTATCCATTTCCTTGGAAAACCTCAACAATTAACTCTACTATCCTTTCTACTAAGTTTAGCTGAGTCAAATAAGTATGTAAGGATAATTTATATGTACCAGGAATGGGGTAAGAGCCATTCGTCGAGGTAAGACATTCCAGAATAACCTTTTAAAAATTGTCATTACTTAAAAGTAACATACTAATGAGCAGACTGATTTAAATACTACAAGCAAATTGATTTCAATTTAAAAGTTGGAAATAAATCTGAGTTGTCCTTGTAACTTCAGCAACTAGTATTATTTTGGTCATTTAATAGATGCTCAATATTTTTTTTTAAATTAAAGTCAAGCTTATTGATTTTTTTACTTAAAGTCAGTTTAAATTTATATTTAAAGTCAGGTTACTTTTATTGAAAGTCAGTTTTTATTTAAAACCAGGTAAAGTTTTTGTTAGAAGTTATTACAAATAGCTGTGTGATTTAGCTATGCAATTCTATGAATTTAGTAGTTGCCTCTTGATTAAATCATTTTTATGTCTAATTTCATACATAATACTCTACTCATCTGAGTAAATCCCAAGCACACATGCAATTTCTTATATGTTGTAGTGGTTCAATAATTTTTAATAAATGAACTAACTCACCAAATTTTTCCTAATTCTTCACAAGAGGAGAAAAAAATTATAATTTCTATACCGGAAGGAAAAAATGTATAGCAATACAATAGTATACTGGCAATTTATTATGAACGATCAAAAATTTGTCCCAGCATCTACAACAGAAAAAAAGCTTAAAAATCAAGATTTAATTTTCTGACTTTTATGCAGTAATATATTTTGCAGCTGCTTTAGAACCAAAGTATCATCTGCCTTCTGCTATCCACAGTTTTGGAAATCACTCACAAGTATGCAATTACCTAGGCCGCAAATCACCTATAACAGTTTAGCCTGGGTTTTTGCCAATCACTATGCCAATTAATTACCCCACAAAAACTTATTGGTGCTGTATCAAGACTCATTGATATGCAAGGTCACTCATCAGAAATACAGGCAAAGAACATTAAGATACGTGGCCTAAGGAAAGCTGGTGGGAGAAGGAAAGACATTTCTTTAATGTTTTTTGGATTTGCACAGATTCTGAAGAACTGTAGTCCCACTTGAATAATCAGAACTGGCACACAGACTCAGCCCGCAGATGGACCAGGCCAGCATCATCTGAAAGGAAAGCAAAGACCGTAGCTGTCATGCAGGTGTTTGGTACTGGGTTTGCCCTCAAACAGAAGGTAGCTTTGGGTGATGGTAGTTGAAGGAAAGAAATGAACTAGTGACATAAATCATAATTTTTTTGGAGTGATATGTGTGTCAAATTCCCATTCAAGATAAATGAACCCTGATAGCCACTGCATTTTGGAGTTGATCACTCTTTAATTTGCAATCCATTTTTGTTATTTTTCAAGTTTTGAGAAATGGACTGCTTCTATCTTGCGTGTTTTTCTCTAGGAGAAAATTAAAACTGATGCTCTGAATTTTTTCCTGCTCGCAGTATCAAGTTCTCACTCTTGCACAGCAGTGTTATGCACTCACATTGTCTGTGCCTGACGTGAGCCTCTGTCTCTACTCTCTTGACACTTTGAAAGGTATATCACCTTAATAAAGTCACTGGGGACTGGAAAGAATGGAACACCTCTTACCTTTAAGTTACTCTAAAGTGAAAACTAGAGAGAATATTTAAAGAGATACAATTGTACAACAAACTCATCAAAATGAGGAATACATACATAGAAATGAAATATAAGAACGAATCTTGTGGTTTAGTTCTAATAAGAAAAACTAAGTTATTTCCCATAATCAGCAACTTATCCCAAGTAAAGTAATTTTTAGGTTTGAGGATAGACTGTTCTTGTGGACTTAAATCTTTGCAGTAGAAGATAAAGTGGGTTTCAGTTTTTTCACAGTAGTTGAAACATAGCAGATTCTAAATAAGTGTGAAAGTATGAATACTTTAAGTACATTACAGTAGTCGGTTTTCTGACACTATGGCAAGATACCTGAAATAAATAATCTCGCTAGAAGAATTATTTTAGCTCATCATTTCAGAGGTTTGTATGTGATTATTTGGCGCCATGGGGTGGGAGGGGGGTGCTGTGGCAAGGCAGAATATCATTGTGAAGAGAATGTAGCAGAGTGAAGCTGCTCTCCTCATGTGAAAAGACAGGGAGGGATTGGCAGTCCCAGTAGTCCTTCAAGGTCACATGCTCAATGACTTAACTTCCTTCCACTAAGCCCCGCCTCTCCAAAGTTCTACCACCTCCTAATAGTCCAAAAGGTTGGTATCCAAACTTTTAACTCATAGGACTTGGGAGACATATCTAAACCCGTGATGGCAAATCTAAAAGATGTTAGTTTACAGTTGTGTTTTCGAAACTGAAACCTCAGTATGCAGGTTGGATTGCAATGTTTAATTGTGATAAATAAGTGGATTTGGGGTGCAGTTTGGCATTCTGTCTGCAAAAAGTTTACCACCCCTGAACTAAACCACGTATCATGCACATTTAAACAAAAAGCCTGGGGAGTTTTAGGGAGGGTAGGGGAAGGGAAAAATGAGAATTGATATGAATCATGTATAGGTACATATTTTCAGTGTTGGATGTGATCATAATGTATGCATTAAATGTACCAATAAAATCAATTAAAAGTAGAACAATACCTGCTTCCTTGTATAATAGAAAATGAAAATGATAAATCAAAGATAAACTAAACAAAATTCAGCATATTTTTCTGATAATTTTCTTTTGTCATTAGAATTTGTGCTTTATATTTATTTAGCTGCAAGTCTTATGAAGATGACTTCCTCTAAATGTGTACACTTACTGCACCCAAATATACTCAAGTTGCTCATCTCTTAGGGTGTAGGAATTTGTTAACTATTTTGGTTTTGGTTGGGGGGTTTTTTTTGTGTGTATGTTTTTTGAGACAAGGTCTTGCTTTGTAGTTCAGGCTGGCTCACTATGTAGCCCAGGGTATCCTCAAACTCTTGGCAAGCCTCCCACCTCTGCCTCCTGAGTGCTGGGATTACAGACATGAACCACCACAACTAGCTATTTGTTTGTTGTTTGGGGGAAATGCTTTTCTTAGCTTCAGTCATTATATTAAATTTTCAAGGATTTGGGGACCAGAGTTCATCCAGTTTGCAGCTCAGAACACCGTAAGTTTCTTTACATCCTTTTTTGTTTATCTGTTTGAAGAAAGTGTCTGTCAATTATATGGCCTAGAAATAGAAATTCTGCCCACAATGATGACTGAGGTCTCTTTATCTTTTACATACTTTGCTGCAGAAATATATGAATTTTGGGGTTTTTGAATGAGTTCTTTGAATGGATGAAAATATTACCTATTCTTCAGGAAGCACAGAGGAGAAGAGAGTTCATGCAAGCATATGATGTGTGTGCAATGATATAACTTAGCATCATAAAAAGGCAGAATTGTAAGGCACTCGGGCCTGGAAAACCCTCCAGGTTAATTCTATCATTTACTCAAGAGAACAGAAACCAAACTAAACCACCACCTGTTAGAACTCAGTAGGCAAGTCAGAATCCAAAGTCTTGCAAGAGTGAAGATTATAAAAAGTTCACATAGTAAAGTAGACACAGCTAAAATATCCTAAATATTATATGACAGAGCAATGAGAAAAATCACAGAATCAAGTGTGTCAGGATAAAATGAAGCGAGTGCTTGATTTAAGGCAATGATAAGAAATACCTTGAAATCAGTCCTACAGATTTAGTTACTTCTGAAGGAAAGAAAGTAGCCAACTTTCATCATAAATCAACTGGAAGACATAGCTGGAGTGGATAGAGCCAGGAGCTCTAACCTCAGCTCTATTCAAAAGAAGAACAGAAAGACAGGAGCAGAAAACTCCGCCTGGGTTAATGAAGGGAGAAAAGGCAGCCTGAGATCAGATACATGAGCTCAGCAAACTCTCCCTCTGTGGAGAGTTGATGCTCCAGTACGGCTAGGAGTTGGTCCTGTGGTATTCTGTTCAGTGCTCCATCTTATTTGCATCAGTGAAAGTCCAGCCTTTTTATTATTCTTGAAAAAGTTGAAAGTCAGATTTCACCGAGAATTTCTTCATTACTAAGGACAACTACTTTCCTCTATAGTAAATGGAAATATATATGTGGGTGAAACAGGACTGCAGTTTTATTTGATGGCTGTTTTAAGTCCTAATCCTTGAAATTGTTATGGGATTTTCATGTAGCCTCAGAAAGATATATAGAAGCATCAGCTCTGACGCTAGGGTGATCAGCAGCCATTACACGCTGTTTTGAAGCATTCGTAGGGGATCTTACTTCACACAAAACACTCTGCAAAGAAAATCACTCAGGAGGATCTGTCACTTAATGCCTCTTCACCTGGGAAAAATCTGATGCTGACAGATTTATTTAATGATATTCAAAAGTTTCAAGACCTTTAAAACCTATTTCCTTTATATTTTAAAATATCAAAATATTATTGGGAAAAACAGGCTTCATAAAATATCTGGCTTTGAAATTAAATCAGTTTGAAATTTCTACTACAGCAAAATTTACAATAAATGGGCAAATTTCATCTGTGTATCTTTCTTGTACTGAACAGTCTATTAGGCAAATAATGTTACTACTGAAAATAATAACAAGCCAGTCATATAAAATGAGTGGAAGGAATGAACAATTTACTGAAGTAAAATGCCAATCATTGATTTCAAAATATTTTAAAAGGGGACCGGGGGTTTAGCTCAGTGGTTCCAGCACCTGTCTTGCAGACGCAAGGGCCCGGGTTGATCCCCGGTAACCACATACCATACTGGGCATGGAGACTTACCCCAGCAGCAACCAGTACCACATACCACAGTGCCAGGCATGGTGGCTCACACCTGTAATCCCAGCACTCGGGAGGCAGAGGCAGGAGGATTGCTGTGATGTGAGTTTGAGGCTGAGCTCAGGGCCAGCCTGAACCACAAAAGAAAGACCCTGTCTCAAAAAACCTAAAAAAAAAAAAAAAAAATTTAAAGGAAAATAAAGATTTTTTTAAATATCTAGAACTGCACTGTGAGTAACACAGTGAGACCTTTCTCCCCTAAAGGGTGTCAGTACTTCTCACTTCTTCATTCCATTTTTCCTCTCTTTCCTATAAAGCCAACCAGCTCTAGACAAGACCTTAGTGATTATGATAGAACAATAACTTTGGCCAGAGGTGAAGAGTTAATCTCTAGAGTAGAGTACGTGAAGTCTTAATCAACTTCTGTCACTTAACTCAGTCACTTAGTACTAAATAATCCGAGCATATTTAATCATCTAAAATCTTAGCTAAAATAATAATTACCATTACGAGGTACAATAGAGTGGGAACAAGATAAGGAGTAGTTTGTATTTGTCTTTCCCAATTGCTAAATACATATGCAAACAAAATAGCATATTGACAGCTTCAGATGCTCAATGCAATGAAATGCTAGAGCAAAGGAAGTTTTCTTTGAAAGGTAGTGGTTAATCTTAGATATATTAGTAAAACTCATGTGTACATTCACATGTTCCTTGTCTCGAGCCCATAGCACCTGTCTCTTGCTCTTGGGTGTTATGTTGATACTAAAAGCTTGACAAGTCACAAGATTTAATCAGATTTGCTATTTCAGTGCAACCACAAATAGTAAGAAATTAGTACCTAATATAGCACTATTTATTTATTTATTTAAACTTTTTTTGAGACCGGGTCTTGCTTTGTAGTTCAGGCTGGCCCTGAGCTCAGCCTCAACCTCACATCACAGCAATGCTCCTGCCTCTGCCTCCCCAGTGCTGGGATTACAGGCATGAGCCACCACGACCAGCACTGTGGTAAGTGGTTCTGATTGCAGGTAGGAATGAGTCTCCATGCCAGGCACTGTTGTATGTGGTTACCGGGGATCAAACCCAGGCCCCTGTGCTTGCAAGACAGGTGCCATAACCACTAAGTTAAATCCCCAGCCCAGCACAATTTAATATCTAGTGCAGTATCTAGTGATGAATAAGAGATGGAAGCAAAACAGACCCTCTCCTCTTCCTCCCACTAAATGGACTATATGTGGATTCAAGACCTTTCTGGCCTCACTAAGGAATTGACAGTGGTGCTGTTGTACTTATTTGTGTGTATTCTTTCCTCTTCTTACATTATTCTTTTATTCTCTCTGCTCCTCTTCCCCAAGACTGCACTAATCAATAAACTGCGAGAACACAGCTTCTGAAATAGGCTTTATTTTATTAGAAACCCAGACAAGACACTGGAGAACAGGAAAGACTCTACTAGGGCATTCTCAGAATAACTTTTTGAATCTGAATCGTCCATCAGTCTGCAACATTTATGACCCTATGACTGGTTCTGAGTGGGGTGAGGCTAACTCTTGGTGGGTGATGGTGAGAGTCAGTTAACTGGTGGTCATTTGTAATGAAGTGCTGACAAAAATGAGTATGGAAGGTACGAAGTAGTCACCGTACTTACATGGGTGTGGTGATCCTTCTCCCTGTCCCACTCATGAGCACCCAAATTTTCAGTGTGTTCACAGTGACAGCATTTGCATCTTAAGCCCAAATGCTTTGTCTCCTATAGCTGTAGGAAGGCCTGATGTCCACACTCATAGCAGTGTGGAAATGTCAAGCAGCAGCACCCCTGCTGGAAACTTAGGAAAGTGAATATAACTATCCTACTTCCATTGTCATGGATGGAATCTATTTGAGGCACTGGTTGAACAGTCTATGGAAAACTATCTATAGAATTAAACTCCAAATGGTATGTACCATTTGGATGATGTACCTTTCATCCTAACATTTATTATCCTATTGATGTACCCTGTACTTCCTAACAGAACATTTATATGCAGTCCGAGTTTTGTGCTGTATTTGTAGGACAATCCAAAGTAAAACAATCTTTTTGGGGGAAAATAATGACTATTAGGAATATGGTATGGGCTGGCAACATTCAATGGCCTGGATGCCTTGTGGAAAAATAAATTATACAAATAATTCACTGTCAATTAAGGCACCCTGGGAAAGCCTGAGGGCAGTGACGGTAGATTGTCTTTTCCAAGCTGAAGTTGATAGGATGATACCATGGAACCGAGGTCCCTAATATCTTCAGCTTTTAATCAGCATCACATTAATACGGGCACACAGTGTCCCAGGGGCTTCTCTGACTTTGCATGGATAGCAGCCCAACTACACACATGGGAAGACTCATCCAACTATTGATTGGATAATTTCAAAATCAAACAGTTTCAAATGGAGTGAAAGAGTTTTGTAGTACTAGCTTGTTGCAAGCTTCCCCCTTCTCAGCGCATGTCAAATCACATATCAGCTATGCTACAGAAACCACGTAACAGAAAAGTTATGTGAAAACCAGGGTGAGTCATGACAGGAAAACAGCACTGTATATTAGCAGTCCTAAAGAAAGCCCACGGTTTCCATGGCTATATATTCTTTTAATTTTTCTGAGACAGGGTCTCACTTTGTAGTTCAGGCTGGCTCTGAGCTCACTATGTAGCCCAGGTGAGCCTCGAACTCACAGCAATCCTCCTGCCTCTGAGATTAGAGGCATGAGTCACCACACCTGGCATCATTGTGTGTGGTTACGGGGGGATCGAACTCTGGACCTTGCACTAGCAAGGCAGGTGCAGGAACCACTGAGCTAAATCCCCAGTGCCTATACATTCTTTATTTTAAAGTTTTAGACTAGATTTTGTTATAGCGTTGGATACAATACAGATTATCTCACTCTGAAGTGAGGGTAATGAGAAATAGAAATGAAAATAATTGTGCTGGAGTTTGTTTTGTTTTCCAACATGTTTCTTAAGTGCGTTTTTTTTTTTTAAATGTTACTTCTAGTATAAAGGAAAACAAAGAGTGATACACAATTCTGAAGAAGGCAGGAGCTGGGGTTGTTTTGTGAAGTTAAAGACACAGTTTCACACTGTGATTTAGACAAAGCACTTCTCTACCAATGAGGACTCCCGATCTACCACTTTCTTCTTAGAATCTCCTTTTCTGCACAGGACAGCAGTCCAGCTCCTTCAGAGGACTAGAACAGTGAGGAGGCATTTTCTACCCAGCAGTGGCAGGAGCAAGGAAAGCTAGAGTAATAATCATGGCTCTGCCAGTGATGTCACATACGTCACACAGGCTGGTTTCTCTAAACTATCAAGTGCTCCAAAGGTCCACAAAAATGAGGGCCACAACTATCAAAGCTTTGCTAGTCCAAAGAAAATAGAACTGTATCAGAGATCATGAATATGTTCAACCCTGGGAAAGCAATTTAATTTTCTACCTTTCAGGATCAGCTCTGTTAATTCCAAGATTATTAAAGAATATTAGAGGAGATACTGAAGACATTCAGAAAACAAAAATAGAAATGTAGTGTTACCATCCTGGATACCAACCTGGATACTACCAGGTTCTGAGGGATTCCTCTGAATTCCTTATGTATTTTTTTTTTCTGGCTTTCATTTTTACTCCTTTTCCCCCCTCCTTTAACTTCCTTCTTTATTTCTCTCCCTCTTAATTTTTTTCATTAAATGAAAACAAAAAATGTATTTGCCACCAATCTACTAATAAATAATTTATTGCCAATATGTTCTCTCTCCAATGATAACATTTATTTTTAAGAGCGGCCAGGAGAAGCCAGAGATGAAAGCCAAAGACTGAAAAGCAAGCAAACAAAAACATATCTTTCTACTTCCTCTTGAGAATGTTGGGAAGCAAAGCATCCCTGCCTTTTCAAGGTCATTTCATATTTGTTGTCACTTGCTTGCAGCAAGATAGCCTCCTGGTCCCTGGTGCTTTCTTAAGTTTAAATTAGTTTTCTATAAAGAGCTCTTCCACTTTGCAGGGAGAAAGCATTGTTTTTAATACACTTGTAACTAATGCTGCTGGTCCTTGGGGAGTTTCACGAGACCTCAAAGGCAATAGTTCTCTACCCGGGAGCAAAGAAGCCATTACAGCTTGTACTGGAAGATTTAATAGGTGTCATAATTTATCATGTAAACCGAAAAGTGTTTCTTAATTAAGTGCGTACGTTAATGAATTTTTTAATTTGATCCCTGTAAGTACCTTGCTATACTAATTGCAATATTCTACACATTAGTCATCCGCTGTTGCCCTTGGCTATTTTCTACCCTGAGAGGAACAGAAAGTGAGCTTTTCAGTTAAAGTTCATTTAACTCTTTCCACCCAACAAATTAGATTTAGTCCTGCTCACGCTGGAGTGGCAGCTTGTAAGCTACTTGTTTGTGGTAAGCAGCTTCAATGTCTGTTAGTTTTCAAATAATGCAAAATGGAGGTAACTAACTGTCCAGAACTTGAGGCCCAGCCCTTTATTAAAGGGGTACTTTCTTGGGCCTCCCGATTGAAGATTTTTAAGGGGTAAGTTGGAGAGGGGGCCAACTTTTCTTCTAAGTGTCCTGCATCATGGAATTAATATAGGCCCAAATTTCCACCGGACTTTGCAAACTCAGAAGAAAGATAAAAAGAAAGAAAGATATATTTACTTAGCTGATGTTATCTCTATAACAAACCATTATTTATAATAAAAATGTTCATAGTATATTGTTACGTCCTAAAACATTACTGAAGCAGCAGAACACCGGCTAGTGCGAGCAACTCTAGTTGCAGCTCCGAGCTCCGAGCTCTGCACAGGCAGCCTGGGAGAATGGAAGACTCGCTCCGGAGTTTCTGAGGCAAACTGCGCAGATTATTCTAACACCATTGGTTCAACCTCTACAAAGAAGCTGGTGAGCGAGCTGCTCAAGCAGGGCTCGTAATGTCCTTGTTATACAATAGTCCCGAAGTTAGGGGCGGAGTTACATTTAGAGTCATCTCATTGGTTGGGCCCACCGATCTCTTTGGCCACAAGCTACGTATCTCATTGGCTAGAACAGCGTAGAGACTACATAGACTACAGACAGACTACACTGACAACAGACTACACTGTTCCATTAGAACAGTGCGCAGATTTCCACCTATAGCAAAGAAAGAAGTATACCAGTCCTCTTTCACACCTAGGGAATTTCTAAGCCCGAGTGAGTCTCTGAGACATCAAACCTCAAATGTAACAAACAGATATCCAGCAGCTCTGCAGAGTTTTCAAAGCTATGCGAGAGATGAAGGAAAGGAGTTAAGTGTAGAGACTTGGAAGAGGCAGTCTAAGGCTCAACAAGAATAAAAGATCCTACAGGCTTGTTTTCACCTTTATTATTAGAAAAACGAAAAATGTTTGCAGGGGAAAATATTCGGAAAATAATGTGCTCATTCAGCGTATTGATGGCCATTGGGAATGTGGTTATGGGAAGTTTTTCTTTTTCTGAGCTCCTGTTTGTTCCAATTACAATATAGTGCTTGTGCTATAGAATTTTAAAATGCTCTTCGTTTTTCATAAGCACTGGCCAAATGTTTTTTTATAAGATTCTAAAATAAAGACTTCATAGTTTATTTTGGTAAGACATTCTCTTCATTTAAGTATCTGTGGTATCTCCTTTTAATTTTCCTACATGTTCACATTTTCTCAGGGTTGAATTTTTAAAAATGAAAATGCCTTTTAGTGACAAGGTGTTATTTAAGGAGAATTATGACGAACCAACAAAATACTCCAATCGCTGGCTTTTCTTCGCCACTGGGCACATTGCATTGTTCAAGAAAAAATAACTTTACTGCAATCAAGTTGTATTTGTTTTCAGAGACAATTTTATATGCTAACACTTACAAGAATGCGCTGCATATTAATGGTACACAGTAAGAAAATAAAAATATTATTTAATTGACACAGAGAGTGATCCTTTACTTTTTACATATCTATACTTTATAATGTATTCTTATACACAGCAGAACTTATTTTGAATCTTATCTCTGATATGTCTAGCAGTTGAATTTCCTAAAAAGAGATTATATTTGAATCTCTGTCGCTTCAAATGAGTAAAATTACTACAGAAGGCCCACATAATTTGAATTTCAGATAAACAATGAATAGTTTTTCAGGTACGTATATTGCAGTGCTATTCACTAAATCTGGAGACCCTACAAATAAAAGAATTAAGATGTGTCAGAATCAACTGGGCAAGCTTTGTATGTCTGTTTTATGCACATATTCTACTCCAGAATTGTATTCTCTAAGATTGTACATCCAATAACAGAAAAATAAAAGACCCAACCCCAAGTGATTTTTCACAAAGACAAACTTTTCACAAAAATTGAATATTTAGGGAGTGCTGTCACAGAGCAGTACTTATCACCTTTAACGTGCACAGGAATCGTCACAGGATCTTTTAAAAATAAATGTTCATGTGGGGGTTACAATTCTGTTTTTCTATTAAATTCTAAGTTTGTGCAGATACTTCTGGTCCTTGAACCAAATTTCAAGTAAGGAGAGGAATCTGCGGATGCCTGATGTTCCTTTGAGGCATAAAATTGGAATCTTTCATTTCTTTATAAATATATTATTTCTTTTTAATTAAAATTTTACTTTCAAATAAATGATGACAAATTTTCTGTTGTCTAAGACTTTCCTTGTCAATTGGAAATTAAATAATTAAGCATTGTATCCTGGTGCAGATTTTTACCATAATTCTTGTCTTGACCAGGTATTAGAAATACAAGTTCATCACAAATAAACTGTAATTGTTTCTCGATGATGAGAGTTGCTGCTGTCCTGTTCAGTCCTGAGTCCCCACCTTCCACGCACTGAGATCTGCTCTTGTCAGAAAGGAAAAGACAATAGAGAAGCCTGTGAGTGGATTAACTTTTCTCTTTTTTCAGCTGTTACTTATATTAGTATGTGTTCATAGTACATAATGATTACATTCTTGGTACATCTACTGTTCCCATTTGGTGTGAGCTTATTCCAAATGGAAACTTGGTCCATTTCTGACCTTCTAACTAAACGCAGGACTCTCTCCTTTCATCTGATGGGCAACTTGCTTCTGCCTCAGGCCCTCAGTGTTGAGCTTCCTCGTCTTCTGGCTCCTTCTTATCACTGCAGTCTCAGTTACAGTGTCAGTGACTTTTCTATAAAAATAGACACCACACGGTCACTGTTTTATGATATCACCATTCTCTGTGATTGGAAATTCTCCTCCTTATTTATGCATATATTTGTCCCCTGTGTATTATTTTTGGCAGCCCACTGCACAAGTATATGACATTTGTGGCAAGCAAGCCTGTAGTATCATAGTAGACACTCCATGAGTCCTTGTGAACTGAATGAATTTATATTTTTTATTTCAAACTCAATCAATTAAAATATACACTTATGTAAGCCGAAGTACAAATTTCAACAACAAGGGAACAAGTTTTTTGAAAAGATTCTTCACAGAAGTCTATAGAAAATCAAGGGACCAATGTATTGCCTCATTTGGAGCATTTGGATATACAATTATTAGAGTTACATGCAAATAGCATTTATATTAAAGTAGCCTTCTTTATACTTTTTGCTCTTTTAAATATTCTATGTAATACTTTTCTAAATATATCTAGAAAAAGTAGATTACAAACTAATGTAGAGGTAAAACTGTTTTTCTTTATACTTGACACAGTAGAACAAATCTGTAGGAGGGCAAGCATGAAAGACAGAGAGATCAATCCAATGTCATTTTTAAATGATAAGAAGGAAAAAGCTTACATAAATAGTAATCTGAATAAGAGCAGCAAAGCAAAGTCTGGCTTAAATTATATTTAGAAGTTTGTTCGGTGTGGGACACCTGCGTTAAGTCCTGGTTTTTAAGTTATTGGTGGGACACTCAAGAGAATTTCTGGAAATGAAGGTTATAGGTTTCATAAATAACTGCCTACTCTTGCAGATCTCCCCATTATCATTTAAGTTTTCAATATGTCGAAGCTGGACTCCCAATTCATTTGCACTGTCACTTACTCTGAACACACATCTTGAATCCTCAGCATCAAGTTCCAGAAGCTATTGGCCTAATTATTGGCCAAGCCACCACCACTCACAAGCAATCAGGCAGCACATGCTGGAAAGCTGAAAACTGCACTATTAGTGTCTTCCAACTGTGCGCTGAATACATTATTGATTCATTTTAGCTGGAGGTTCTCCTGACAAGCTTATGCGTACAATTAAGTGGATTACATGGAACACGTTCAACAGCCTAGGAAGTGCTCAGGCTGGAAATGCTTTGCGGATCAGCACCAGTTCACTCCACTCTCCCACTCACAAGCAGAGCCTGGGAAATTAACAACTTTGTAACAGCCGTATTCAATGAGAAGAGCTTTCCAGGTGAGTAGCTGTGTCTTGCTTCAAGAAATTCGGTTTTTCAAAAATCAAAAAGATGCCAAATCCACCAATCCAAAAGAGCAATGTCTATGGTATAAATGGGAAAACAAAACCTTAACTGAATACACTAAATTCTTACTACTCTTATCTTTATTTTAAAATACCATTTATCCTCTCCAGGCATTTGATATCCAACATAATACTTCCCTGAAAAGCTCTTTTCTCTTTGAGTTCTAAATTCTTTAGTGAATGTTTTTAGGCATTCCTGTAGATGATCAAATATTGGTTATCAGCAGACTAATATAACAAGGCATAATGTGGAGCTTTTTAGTTGAGTATTATGATGTGACACCGTTTTGTTACAAAGACCTTCTTTGTACCTAAAAGCAAAGCATACACACAATAAAAGTGAAAGTAACCCAGCACAGTAATAAGAGATCTCCAAGCACTATACTAAATATATCACAACCAAACCCAAACATTACATGAAGAAAGCTCCCCTGATACCAATAATGAAGTCTTAAGATGGTACAAATCCTTAGAGTGATCTAAATAAAAACAAAAGATTTTTCAGCATATTTAAGAACAGTGACAATGTCTAGGAAAAATAAGACTTTGATGTCTCCAAGATACCATTGTTATTAAATATAGCACAAGACCAAGAAGCAATTTTGAATGTAATAAAGAACAGTTATCAGGGGTGTGTTAAAGCATTGTGTGAGTTTTAGTTTTGTTTTCCTTTTGCTTTTCAGACAGAGTCTCCCTCTGTAGTTCAAGATAACTGGGAAAAACTCACTATGTAGACAAGACTGGCCTCAAACTCATGGCGATCATTCTACCTCACAAGTTTTAATAAAAGAGAAAGCAAGAAACTACAGCTGACCTCAACCTCCTCTGAGAAAAACAAGCCTGAGAAACAAATGTACTTCTCATTCTAAGAGAAATGATATAACATAGGAAGAAGAACACAAACTAGCAGTATGATAAAACATAATGGTGTCAAATCTGTTAAACTCCAATTTGAAGGTCTACTGCTTTGACATAACCAACAGGATTGAGGAGAGACTCTAACTACAGCTAAAAAGTTCATGTTCTCACTGAAGGATATTCCCTGCTCTGCAAGACCACAAAAGGACTAATTATGCTATCAGTGATTAACAATTTCCTGGATGATATGAATAATAAAGTATTAAAGTGACAAAGTAACCTCAGATTTTTCTCTTACCTACTCAGAATACACTTGGTATGCACTTAAAAATCTTATGTAGATACACTTTTTTTTGATTGTTCTATGCATTTATTATTAGCTCTTATTAGTGCAGAAACAGGGGACAAAAGCTCAAATGATCTATACAATTACACAAGATGCACTGTAGGGAAAGAGCAACTGAGACAGATCAACATTATCCTAGGGTCTTGGTGGACGCATTCCTGGGGGAGGTGGACCTCTAATTCCTGGTGGAGGGGGTCTCATGCCTGGAAGGGGCATGCCTATTGGTGTTCCTCGAGTAGGAGGAAGCCGAATTGGTGGGCCCATGGATGGTCTCATACCAGGTGGAGGAGCCATAATGCCTGGAGGTGGGGTTGCTCTGCCTACAGGAGGGGGTGGAGTCCCCCTTCCGGATGGGTACTGGGTTGGGGCTCCAGCAGTGCTGGCAGTTGCAGCAACAGCAGCAGCTGCCACAGTGCCCCTGCCCTGTGGAGTCATCACCTGCTCAGATGGATCCCCAACTCTTTGGACAGGGCCTCCTAGTCCAGCAGGAGCCTGGGGAATTGGTACACCAGCTGGCACACTTCTGCCAGCTGCCCTCCCAACCCCAGGACCTCCTGCAGCTCCAGCAAGTGGTACCCGAGCAATGCCAGTATCTTTAGGGGGTGGCACTTCCACAGTCATGGACACCAACTTCTCCCCACGAAGCAAGACCAGACCCAAAACCCGCTTTTCTTCATGCTCTGGCTGTTTCGCATTCTTTGGCTTTATCTTTCTGAACTCATCACAATCACAGAGGATCAAATTCATATGCTTGTCAAAAGCCTTATAGGTGCCAATGAAGATCCGGCCGTCTTGCAGGATGCATCGCATTCAATAGTCAATGTGCTGAAGCATCTTGCTGCTCTTGCCCACAGTCATGGTTGCTGTTCCACCAAATCCAGCGTCAATGATAAAATTTCAGGAGCTTTAATACCTAGGGGACTGCTATAAAGGTATGATGCGGGTTCTCCTAGAGACAACGCAAGGTGTTCACAAGTTTCGCAGACAGCAGGTGGGTGTCTTAGTGGTCCCGTACTCTTTAACCACCTCTTGGGGTCTCAGCTAGGAACGCCTGTCTCAGCTCTGCCTGGAAATCCACCACAGGAGCTTGCTGCTGCTGACAGCGCCTGGGGTACAAGTAACACCTCTCAAGAGTACTCACAATCACAGGAACACAGCACCATACAAAGCTTGTAGTTGTCTTCAACTAATCTTGGTTATTCAAGGAGGCTGTCCTCCTACGTTCCACTTGGACTTCTACCTCTGGCAAGTGCTGCTCTGTAGTTCTTCTCAGATGTAAGCGATTCCTGCCTCGCTCCATCGCGCCGCTGCCCGCTGCTCACGGCTCCACCCTGGGCATCGCCCAGCCCAGCCCTGCCGCGCGCTCCGCTCGCGCGACGCACTCTAGATACACTTTTTTAAGGAATATATTGATATTATAATCTACATATGAATTTGAATGATCTAGACTTGGAGAATCAGGATCAAAGATAAAAGTTAAGAACAAATATACTTTTCTTTTAATTTCCTTTGCATAAAAATCTAATTGAGGGTATATTGATTGCCCATTGTATCATTTAAAATTCTCAGGTTTTTATTTGTTATGTTTGAGATAGGGTCTTGCCACGTACTTTAGGCTGGCCCTGAACTCACTGCATTTCTCTTGCTTCAGCCTCCCAAGTGCTGAGATTAGAGTTATGCACCACCGCACTTGGCTCAATTTTGCTTAAAAAAAGAAAATGAGATGGATTCTACTTAAAATTGAAAACAGCAACTAGAAGTTTAAGCTTACATCATCACTCCATTACTACACTAAATAGTAGCCAAGTCTCAAGATATGTAGAGTTGACCAGAGAGACACCTAGGAGAGCCACAGACAGTCCCTATTACTTGAGACTCCACTTCCTTAGTCATATGAACCAATCACTTAGACCTAAAATCTCTCTACATATATATGTATCTTACTGGTTCTGTTTGGAGATCTCTGAGTAGTCCAAAAGCTTTGAATTAAAACCTGATTTTCTTATATTGCCAAAACATATATTAAAAGAAACTCTTAAAGTTATTACTGCAAAAAATTATACTGGGTAGAGTTAAATAAATTCAGAAGATTGTACAGTTTTTAAGACTACTACAATTAGAGTCAAGGTCAGTTATGAAGGGAAAAAGATGCAACTCAAGTTTGTTTAAGTCTGTTGATTTAAGTATAATACATGTCTGGTGTAATTTAAATGGCTTTTACATGGGTGAAAAGAGAAGTCAGGTGTAAAGACCTGCAGAGTTGAGTAGAGAGACACGTAGGAAAGGCAATGGACAGTTCCAGTCCAAAAATGGTGTACTTGTAGGGAGAATCTGGTGGTCCAAGGCCAAGGAACAGGCGATGTTTCCATCAAGTTAGAAGGAAGGAAAAACCAAGGCCCAGCTGACAGGCAGTTAGTTTAGAAAAGTTTGATGTTTTTATTCTCTTCAGACCTCCCACTGCTTGCATGTAATCTGATCATTTTAGGAAAAACAATTTGCTTTTCTTATTGTATGGGTTCCTATATCTTACACAGGAACACCCTCAGAGTAACACCCAAAATAATGTTTGGCCAAATAATCTGGTCATTGACTGGCACAGTCAAGCTGACATTAGCCATCACAATACACTTCAAGTAAAATGGGTTTGATGTTTTTTATAGAAAACTCTGATTTCATTTGAGCCTGCACTCTTCTGCTCTTTTGTTGTCATCTCCTCTTAAATTACAGAAATTATAACTAAAGTCCTTTAAATATATACCATACATTCCCAAACCTTCCACATAAACAGTACCTCTCACATATTACTCTCACTCCCAGTGTTTGATGGAAATTATGTGTAATTTCCAAAACCTGTCTGAAATGGCAACAAAAAATTCTTTGTTTAATTGTTATGACCCTGAATTCCTGTTCTCATCTAGAACTTTAAAATGAAAGTAGCCACTGAATTATATTTGCTATGGAGCCAGTGAAATCCCAGGTACATAACAATGCCAGGTTGATACCAATAAATTAATGTCACTGTATTCTTATCAACTGGAACTCTTTTTCTCCCATTTGGAAGGGAACATTTTTCTTTGTTTATGGTTATAATATTGGGATGTAAGATTACTTCAGACCTCGGTAGCCATTGATCCTCTTTCTTTGTATTTCTCAATACCCCCATTTCAATTTTGAGTCTTGGGTAGTACTTATGATCTCTACTACCAAGAACCAAGGCTTACTTGGGTCCCCATTCACCATAACAATCAATTGTAGTTGGCCTTTCTCCTATCTTTTCTGATTTTAGGGGGCAGAAGACAGTTTCTGTTCTGTTCCTATTAACTTGTGTTTCCCTAAAGTTCTCCATCATGAGGGCCTGAAAAATTGCACTTGTCCCTGATTAAGATTCGGTCACATTACTGCCATGAGGCCACAGCAAATGTACCTATGCTCAGAGCTTGTGCAGTTCTTCCTCTTCCTAGTATCACCCTGATTACTACTCTATCAGGGGATGAAAAAGAAGAGAAAACCTGCAACCAGACACTAAGACATTTACTAGCGAGCTTGGGTGAAGATACAGGCCACTTATTCACTTCGGGTCTCTAAGCTAATCAAAAGAAAGAACAAGGTATCAACTACACAAAGACCAAAGGGACCTCATTACACACTAAACAGGTAAATAAACAGATTGCTCCCCTTCCCAACAGCATAGGACAGTGTCCCCTTTAACTCTGAAGAGCCTATTCCCTCCTGTGGATCCCAGGAACCAAGGTCCCCAAGGCCCTAAGTGGTGATTAGCGGATTCCGTGCAGCCCTGGGCCTGACTCCAATCTTGTTCTCCTGAAAATTGCTGAGCCTGGATGCAGCGGCACAGCACAGAGCAGGACTTGTGGCTGGGCTTGGTCCTCATTAGGACCTGGAGACTTGAGGAGGTTGTTTACATGGCTGGAACATCTTCCTTGTGGGTGACTAATTAGTGTTTCCCCAGGGCTTCTGCTCTGTGAATACTTCAGGGTAATCATCATCAGCTAACTACAGGGGGAGTGCAGCTAAACAATTTTACCAAGTCAACTGACAACAGCTTGAAGTAATATTAGCCCCGTTACATGGAAACAAGTGCTCTCCACCCAGTGAAGTCGGAGACGGGCACCACTCAATAAATCACTGTGGCATCCTTGAAAGCTGAGCATCAGTTCTGAGCCATTAATTTCAGCGAGGTCCTGTGACAGGATGTTTGGAGAGCACAAAAGCATTCATGGAAAGCATGTCTCCTGGAGCTCAGTCATAAAGAGCAAATTCTTCTACGTTACCAACCTGGCAACCCATTGAAGTCCTACAATTACCAAATAAATCTTTTGACAGTTTGACTTCAGAGCCTCATCACTTAGGACATAGGAAAATAACTTTCCTTTAACAAGAATGTAACATAGATGCTTCACTAGCACCCAGTGTCATAGCCCTAGCTGCAATTTCTCAAGTCTGAACTATTGAGCAGAATTAGACTAGAATGAAATTTCTCTCTGTTGGCCAAATACCAACTAGTATTCTCAAAATCGCCACCTGATGACAAAATAAAAACATCTCCCAAAACACCCTGAAACTGAAGTGTAGAGTGAATTTATGAAACTTGTGTTAAGAATTTGTTAAGGAGGAGAGCAGTGTCATGGGGCAAAGTCCATGCAGAATGTCACTGTGAGTAGCATTTTCTATTCCACAAGCATGTGTCTCGCTCTCCACAGGCACTGTACTAGGCTCTGGATTATAGAATATTTAGGGAACAGTAGTAGAGATTTGTTAACGTAGGGGGGCTCAGTAACCCAGAGAGATAAGATGCTTTATAAAGTAAACTATTTCTCATTTCATGAAACTTATTAAAAGTGGTCCACGTGCCAATACTATAAAATGAATGAGATTTGTGGTGAAGTAATGAATGCTGTAAATTAAAAATGTCTAAATGTAGGGGAAGCCTTAACTTTAGCACCATACTTTATAAGGTACGCCTCTGACCATATAAAGGCCAGATAGCAACTGACCAAGATGAGGTCAAGGCCTGGTCAAACCTAAAGAATGTGCATAGTGTAGCGGTGGAAGGAGGATACCTCTGCAGTGTTACCGAAGAGCGAAGAGGAGTCAGTGGCCTTGGTGAATGTGAAATAGGTGAAGTTCCAGAAAGTTTTCAGGATCTTGCTAATATTAAGCCTGTAAAAGTCTTGTACACATTTACTCAAAAGTGACATAAAAGCCTTTCTTCCTTGCCTTTTCCATGGGTTAAATGATAGCTCTAATTGCATTCCATTTTCTATAAGAATTTTCTATCATTTAAGTTAGTGGGAAAAGTTTATGTATAACAACAGTTTTGCTATTCCAATGATGTGAATTTAAAACTGCTCCATGCCCTGTTATTGGTTTTTAGAGCCTTTTCCTGTGCAGGAGGAATGATAGCCTTTAATTTGCCATTCAAGAAGTCAAACAAGTAATCTTGGACACAAAAGTACAATGCGGGGCCGGGGATATAGCTCAGTGGTTCTGGTGCTTGTCTTGCAAGCGCAAGGGCCTGGGTTCGATTCCCCCATAACCACATACAGTACCAAGCATGGGGACTCACGCCCAGCAGCAATCAGTACCACATACCACAGTGCCGGGTGTGGTGGCTCACGCCTGTCACCCCAGCACTTGGGAGGCAGAGGCAGGAGGATTGCTGCGATGTGTGTTTGAGGCTGAGCTCAGAGCCAGCCTGAACTATAAAGTGAGACCCTGTCTCAAAAAAAAAAAAAAAAGGACAATGCATTCTGCTAGATGCCCTTGTAACATCTTCCTAGACTTTCTTTAAATATTAGACTAAGATAAACTCACATGCCCCTTCATTCTTTGGGCATTTGAGTTTCTGAGAAGCTTTTAGCACAATTGTTCTAGTTATTGTGACCTCTGAGTGCTCCAGAGTTCCACATAAATTGTTGAGGTTACCACATGTCTGAGTGGGAAGACAAGTGGAAGTTCCTGCAATTCAGTGCTTTGCTTTAAATACATGTTTCATAAAATGGCAAATAGTCTTCAGAAATACATCTAGTGGGCCAGGGATTTAGCTCAGTGGTTCCAGCATCTGCCTGGCAAGCACAAGGCCCCAAGTTTGATCCCTGGTACCACATACCACAATTCCAGGCATGGTGGCTCACACCTATATTCCCAGCACTTGGGAGGCAGATGCAGGAGGATTGCTGTGAGTTGGAGGATAGCCTGGGCTACATAGTGCAGTTCAAGGCCATCCTGAACTACAAAGTGAGACCCTGTCTCAAAAAAAAAAAAAAAAAAAATTACATCTAGTGACTTGTGTGATGATCTTGACCACATTTGAAGTGATTTGAATATCCAAGTATATATAATCATCATTTGCTGTTTCCCTTACTGTTATAATTCCCTTACAGTTTCCACTGATTTGATACCATTTTAAGCTAGATTCTTCATTTGAGAATGACAAATTCATGCAGCTATATTTGCTGAAGATGCACTTTATAACTTTGTGTAAGATGGACTGAGATATGTGATTACTAAATCAGTAAAACATAAAAATATAGTTTAATTGACATTTTTATGTAACATCAGTTATTTTATTGCAGAATCCATTGCTTGTTTCATTACATATAATCCAAAAAGCTGAGGATACACTGATCTCATTAGAAACTTATGTCTTACAACATTTTCTCCTTTATTTTTCAAAATATTTAATTTAGAAATTGAATACTTTACAGGAATAAACTATGAATTTATAAGTAGAACTATTTCTTGTTCTTTCTTTTTTGTGCTGATATCCAGAAACTCGCCTTTAATCACAAATAAAATAGATTTGGCTGTACTTTTACCAGAAACTGTTGTTTTACAAGAAATAAACTATTTTCAACTGTGAATTTCACATAAATTCAATTTTTCACTTTGTTTTAAGTGAACAGATGATAATTTAGTAGCAGATTTCTCCCCAAATGCAATGATTTTAAATATATTTCACCTCTTTCGTGCTTTTGAATTTTCTAGAGTTTTTATTCCAATTATAAATTCCTTATGCTTTTATTTATTCTTCTGTATAATTGAATTTTTGTTTGAAGCACAGATGTCTCAATTTTCCTTAGACAGTCCCAGATTATACCATCATCCAGGCAACCATCCAGGTGAGCATTTTTCCATGAATTCTACACCTTTAAAAATAAGTACTGTCAAAAAATAAAGTATCATCAGCAAAATGTGGTGGCATGCTCCTGTAATTCCAGCACCCTAGTAGACTGATACAGGAAGATCTCAAGTTCAAGGCCATCTTGGGAAACTTAATGACTTAGTGGAGGGTTTGGGATGTAGTTCAGTGTGAAGGCACTGGATTCAATCATTGGTATAACCAAACAAAAATTATCATCACTAATGGATGCATAGAATAAGGCAAGATGACTTTGTGCCTACCTTATTTTTTCTTTCATTGTTCTCATTTTCTTTATTTAGTAGCTTTCAAGAAGCATGTGTAGCAATATTATATTGAACATTTAAAAATGATCAAAATAACCAATCTCCTTTTTTTCCAATGTTTTCTATACATAATATGTATCTTTCAAAGGACAACATACTTGATCACTCGGGGATCAAACAGAGCTTAGGTTGTAAGTTCAATAGACAGACCATTCACTCCTTCCAGGCCCGAGTGGTAGTAGGTATCATCAACAGCTGATGAGGATGTGGGCAAAAAGAGCCTTTTTACACTGTTAATGGAAATATAAATCAGTAGAGCATTACAGAAACCAGTGTGGAGGCTCCTCAAAGATTAAAGTGATCCAGCCGGGACATTGTTAGATGGATACCCACAGGATATAAAGTCAGTAGGTTAAAGAGAGCGCAATTCCTATGTTTACTTAGAATTATTCATAATGACTAAGATATAGAATCAACCTAAGTGTCTACTGATGGACAAGCGGAAGAAGAAAATGTGACATATATACACAGTAGAATACTAGTCAGTCTTAAGAAAGAAATCTTGTATTCAGAACATGAATGAACCTAGAAGACGTTATGTTCAGTGAAATAAGTCAGGCAAAGAAAGACACATGCCACAGGATCTCACCTCCATGTAGAATCTAAAAAAGTTCAACTCATAAAAGCAAAGAGTAGGGCCGGGGAGTTAGCTCAGTGGTTCCGGCGCCTGTCTTGCAAATGCAAGGACCCGGGTTCGATTCCCCGGTAACCACATAACAATACTGGGCGTGGAGACCCACACCCATCAGCAACCAGTACCACATACCACAGTGCCGGGCGTGGTGGCTCACGCCTGTAATCCCAGCACTCGGGAGGCAGAGGCAGGAGGATTGTGATGTGAGTTTGAGGCTGAGCTCAGGGCCAGCCTGAACCACAAAGCGAGACCCTGTCTCCAAAAACCTAAAAAAAAAAAAAAAAAAAAAAGCAAAGAGTAAGTTGGTAATTACCAAGTACACTAGGGTTGAGGGGGTTGGGGAGATATTAAAGAATATAAAATTTAACTTAATAGTAGGAATAAGTTCAAGATGTCTGTTATATACCATGTAGTAACTACCATGAATAAGAATATACTATAAACTTAAATTGCTAAAGGAATAGATTTCAAGTGTTGTCACTACAAAGATTAATGGAAATGTAAGATGATGTATATGGTAATTTAATTTACTTATTTCATAATACATACGTAGATCAAAACTTGGTGTTTTACATCATTAATATGCATGCTTTGATTGTTAATTTAAAAATAAGTGAAATATGATTCATATACATTTTTGAATTTATGAATAAGCATATTTTATACAATCCTTTTATAGACACATTTTTAATACTCCTTAGACTGCAATTGCAATGCATAGGGCAGATGCATTGTGCCATCTCGCTATTAGGGTATCAAGGTTGATCCAACATTTAAATGTTAGTATTCTACAGACATGATGCTGTAACTCACGGCACGGCTGCATTTCTTTGAAGACTAATGATCGCAACACTTCTTTGTGCACTACTGTGAAGTGTTTTCAAGTCTTCTGCTTGTCATTTGGTTGGGTGATTGAATTTTTATTGTCACACTGGAGAGGTTCTCCATAGAGTCTGGATATACAACTTTTCTTATTCATTTTCTTAATGACATTTTGATGGAACAGGAATTTCTAATTGTGATGAAGTTATGGTCAATTACATTTTTCTTGCAGGGTTAGTGTTGTCTTTAATTTTTAGGAAATACTGCCGACCTTGATCTTGTGCACATAATACTTTGTGCTTTTTCCTGGAAGCTTTATGATTTGGTGTATTCTATTTAATTCTACAATCATTTCAAACTAATGTATATAACAAATTATTTAGAAGTTTTCTATACAGATATCTCAGTGTTCTAGCAGTTTTTAGGGGTTTTTTTTGTTTGTTTGTTTGTTTTTTGAGACAGGGTTTCATTTTGTGGTTCAGGCTGGCCCCAAGCTCAGCCTCAAACTCACATCACAGCAATCCTCCTGCCTCTGCCTCCCGAGTGCTGGGATTACAGGCATGAGCCACCATGCCCGGCACTGTGGTATGTGGTACTGGTTGCTGCTGGGCATGAATCTCCACACCCAGTATTGTATGTGGTTACCGGGGATCAAACCCAGGTCCTTGCATTTGCAAGACAGGCACCAGAACCACTGAGCTAACTCCCCGGCCCCTCTAGCAGCTTTTTTTTGTTTTTAATATTTTTATTTCCCAATTGAACTTGCACTGCATTTTTTCCATAGATTAACTGATCATGTATGTGTGCATCTATTTTGAGGCCCCGTTCTTTCCCAGTGATTTGTGTTCCAAAACCTTACACTGTTCTTTTAGTGCTATATTAAAACTTTAAACCTGGCAATGTAAGACTTCTTTGTCAATTGGGAAAACTGATGCACTTAGCATCCTCACATAAATTTTAGAAGTAGCTTGTTTATTCCTTCAAAATAGGCTACCTTAGTTGGTATATCAATATAGTTTAAGAAACAGTATTAAACCATCTAAACTGCAAATATCGTGTAGTTATTTATTTGGAAGCCTCTGCCTTCTCTTCACAATGAGATATATATAACCCTTTGAGGCAGTAAGTAGTCCATATTTAACAATTAGCACATTGACCCTCACGCTTTACCACTCATTAGCTGTATATCACTTGACAAATTACTCTTTCATCCTGTGTTCCAGTTTGGAAATTTGTAAAACGAAGATAACAAAACTTTACAAAGTTGTTTGAGGACCGAGTGAGCTAACGCACGTGAAGACCTGAGACTAGGCACTGATAGAGATGCGCCTTCAGTACATGTTAGCTGATGCTCTTACTATTATCTTATTTTCCTGTCGTTAGCTAGTTTACTTCATCTTTCAGATAGCTCACAGGAATGGTGACATTTAAATCACCACATAGAGGTTTATCTCTTGAGTCATAAATAGTCAAGGATAAGTCTTGCAACATCGTAGTGGCAACAGCATTTTTAGATCTTTTTCAGTGTGTAACATTCTTTAGCAAGAACTGCTTTCATGGGCTGTTTAAGTGCTTCATATTTAAAAGGATGAAGATGTTTATTTAAGAAAACAGTTCATAGTCTCTTTTTATTCTATCATTGTTTAAAAGATTTTTTTTATATCAAAATGCAACAAAGCCAGGCATTCTGCTAGAGAATTAGCCTCGGTACCAGCTGGCTAATACATACATGCTCCTGAAGTCCTGTAGCCCCATTGATTCTCATTCAACTTGGGATAGAATAACAGCTATTCTGATAAAGAATAACATCAGACACAAAAACATGGGGAAGAAATGACGAACAGCTGAAAAGGCGCCAAAACCAAGAGCCCTTTCTTGAGTCAAGAGGAACCAGTGAATTTGTAAACACAGAAGTTGTCAACATTCCTCCATACTGCTTTGTAAATTGTAACACGCTTGTGATGAAGTTGTGCCAAAAGCAAGCGTTTCAAAGTAACAGTTTACATTGTGTCTCTCCATGCATTGACTGTATTTATGGTATCGTGCAAGTAAGTATCCCAGAGACACCAGTGGGCTAGATTTCCCCAGCTGTACATCTCTCTCTGTGAACGTAGCTTACATTGCTTTCCCGAAGAACATCAAAGAGCACATTATGGAAAAATGACTATCCAAGAGGGTTGAATTGTAATCCATGCTAATTTTGACGAAATGGAGGAATTTACAAAAGGATCCATAACATTTTCAGAAAAAAAAGAAAAATTAATATATCTCTTTAAAAAGTGACAGATACAAACGTTTACTAGTTTTTCAGAAGTATAAAGTCATTTCAAGCAGATTCATTTGTTGAAGCAATTCCAAATGAAGCATGAGACTAACATACTTTTCCCTGTGGATTTTAAACTTTTATTGTCTAATTTTTTTTTCTTTTTTTTTGAGACAAGGTCTCGCTTTGTGGTTCAGGCTGGCCCTGAGCTCAGCCTCAAACTCACATCACAGCAATCCTCCTGCCTCTGCCTCCCGAGTGCTGGGATTACAGGCATGAGCCACCACGCCCGGCACTGTGGTATGTGGTACTGGTTGCTGCTGGGCGTGAGTCTCCACGCCCAGTATTATATGTGGTTACCGGGGATTGAACCCCGGTCCTTGCACTTGCAAGACAGGCGCCGGAACCACTGAGCTAATTCCCCGGCCCTTATTGTCTAATTTTTAGTGTTGTTAGGGGAACGAAGATTGAGATAAGTGTCGAAGGTCTTGCTTGCAATGCTATTCTGCCATATGAAATAGAACAGGTCAATAGAAAGTCTCTAAATCTCTAATAAATTCTTTTCTGTAATGTGAAAAAAAAATCCCCCATACTGGCATTTTCATGAGTAATTATGAGTTTTAGCTCAAAAGTGCAGGCATGTGAAAAGTAAGAAATACAGATCTAGAATACAATGTGCACTTGGAAGCAGGCTCCATACCTAGCCCAGTGCCGGGCACACAGGGACCACTCGATAAATACTTCTCTGGTTGATGACTGCCTTTCTGCTAAATGACTTACTACTAAGCTTTGCTAAGAATGGAATAAAATTACTTCTATATTCTGCTCTCTGATATCTTTACAAAGTCAATGAAACAGTGAGACAGTTGTTCAAATAATGTAGATATGAGTCACCTATCATCCAAAAAAGGAGTTTTCTGTCAATGGGTCAATTTTTTTTCCATAGATTCAATTTAAATATATGTTAAACCATCTACTTGATTTTTCCTGTGTATAAGAGCAATGTCGCTGAGATCTAAACAATGAACAATTAGATTAGACAAAATAAGGACAGAATATATAGCTCCATAAAGAGGCAAAAGGCAAATGGCTAGTAGATTTACCAAAAGTTCCAGAAAACTAGCTAAATGTTCACTAAGTGGCCAGTGATAATCCTGATCCTGGGCTCAGCTAGATCTGATCATATGAGTGGACAGAGCAGGTGGACAAAAATGAAAAGGAGTAACCAGATATTTTGGCTAGGAGACACAATTTGCATAAGAACTGAGGACAAAACAAGAGCCAAGAGACTGAAGAAATATAGTGTGTAGTAAGTTAGCCATTAACAGAGACCCAGTATAGCAACTCACACTTAGACAATGGGAACGAAATTCATACTGAGCTGATCCAAGGCCGGCCAGCATGTGGCTACCACAACCACCCACAGTACCTTACTGTGTGTGTGTGTGTGTGTGTGTGTGTGTGTGTGTGTGTGTGTGTGTGCCCGGGAATCGAACTCAGGCCCTGCACTTGCCAGGCAGGTGCAGTGTCATTGAGCTCTATCCCCAACCCTCATGGTATCTTTCAGTGTGAGCCAGTGTCATCCTGTGGGCCCAGGAGAAATGAGAACCACAGAGGACAGTTAGTCCAGCTACAGCAAAGAATGGGAGGTCGCATGCCACGACACAGTCTGTTTCCAAATGACTTCCAAAGGAGATTTTATACAAACGGTTGTCTCCTGTCACTGTAGGAAGATGACAGAAGAACAGAAAAGGCCCCTCCTGCCCTGACAGATTACTCACACTCAGGGATGAGCAGCCAAATGAGGGCCAGCACAAGCCTGAGCATGGGGCTGGCTGGAGGTGCACCTCTCCTCTCTTCCTGAGGAGGCGCTGTGTGAGCAACAGGTGGGTCAATTCGACCCTCAAATTCTTCACCATAGATTAGTGCATGTAACCTGTCTTTGAGAGTCTAGTATAAGGTAGTGTTTACAAGCCACTATCTAACTAACCAATAAAACAGTTTTGAGATGTCAGCAACTGTTGTAATGTCATGCAGAGAGAAAAACAATTCCCAGTTAAGAGATGCATAAAGTCCTGGATTATTTTTGTGGTGCTGTTGTTGTTGTTTTAGAGACAAGGACTTGCTATGTACTACAATCCTGGTTGGTCTTGAACTCTGAATTCAAACTCAGGGGAGGAAGGAGGGGTAAATTCCTCTACAGTTCTTCAGATTTCAAAACTGAAAAAGATATTGAGAGTCCAAAATGTGAAGAGTGTGGCACTGTTAGGGTTTTCGCTGAAGGAAGGGTGAGAATGAAACCATGATCATGGGAAATCACTGTATGGATCTAAAAGGGGACAGCCCAGACTTTCTCAGGCGCCTCTGAACTACATGTGGCTGGAAAGGTTGTCAGAGCAGAGATTGGGGGGATGACCGCAGGAGCAGCTCTGGGTGCATGAAGAGTGGTTAAATTTTCACCCCAAAATGTTACCAAGGCAGAGCTAAATTAGGCTAAGTTATATTTTCATTTTCTGAATTGACCCAGGCACTTATGTATCAAACATTAAAATACTTCATTGTTATAAACATCACTCTAAACTTCCTCAGTGCTTTCTTAAGAATCTTTTGTGATATTTCTTTTTTCTCTTCCTTTTTCTGCTTTGTGGAGATAGGCCTAGGTTCAGTTCAGCAGTCGCTAAATATGTGAACTTCGAAAGTTATTTCAAAAATTCAAGTCTCAATTCCCTTTCTTACAAAATTGAGATAATCATCGTCATGTTACATATTTCATTGAGCTGAATTATAATTGCTAAAGCTCTTTATTCATGTGGGCACCATTTCCAATGCCAGTCATCTTCGCTTTCTCATTCTGTCGCTTTCCTACCTCCTTGCTCAAAATGGCATGTATTTATTTGTTTTCTTATTGTTCTCAAATTCTTGGAAAAAAATGTAAAGATGAAACATAATGATTCATAAACACATGCTGGGCAAGAGACTGTGGAGTTGGAGGCAAAGAAATTCAGTCAGAGATACATTTGGTCAAATATTGTGAGGTTAGAAGAGCTGTGTTTGCCCTACGTTTTTGCTTGTGGTAGGATTACAAATCATGCCTTTTTGATAAAATTTATAAAAATGTCAAAATAGTTCACCTAGTGCTTTGAGTATCTGGCAAAACAATCAAAGGAGGAGGGACTTTTATCTCTCATGAACCCTTTCAATACTTCACCTTTACTGCTATTTTGTATTTAATTTCTCCCTTGCACCAGCTTAAGAAGTAGGTTAGTCTCTGCTACACTGTTCCTACCTGACCATCTACCCTTGAAAGGAAGGTGTGGGGCTTGCTGATCCCTATAAAGGCCAGCATTTAGTACTTTGCCTCGTAAGTAATACTTAAATAAAAAGTAGGTGCTGAATATATTCCTGGATAATGTTTTTCCACAAGTAAACAAGTCAATATATAAATGTTAACGCTTTTCTAGAAACTGTGCTATATAATTATAACATAATGGAAGCAACAGTGGTTAAAACAGGAAGAAAAAAGAGAATTGTGGGAGACCAATCTAGACTGATGAGATCTATAAAGGAGAGAGACATTTCAGCTGGTGTTAAATGAAGAGGGACTTGTTGAGGTAACTGGCTAGAAAAAAGATGTGAGCTGAGGAGACAGGATGGGGGGACAGCTCGAGAGCTCATTTCTGTACCTGTGTCCAGTGTCGTGAAGTTAATAAAGCAGGACACAGAGCAGCAGGGGTTGTTGCTAAACAAGGAGAAGGGACCCAGTGTGGACCATGTTATGTGAAGAAGTTAGTTTCCTGTAGAGTGAGTAGGTCAAAAGCTGGTGAAGAGCTAAGGCAGCATGACAAAGGACTGCCCCATTGGAATGCGGATTTCAAGAGGAAGCGACAATAGACAGAGAAGCCTCCAGTGAGAGGCTACAACTGAAATGCAGTTTAGAGATGCTGGAGGTTAAACCGGGACAGAAGGGGGTTTTTGTCCAACAATCTGCACGCGGGGAAATACTATGAGGTATTTGTGAGTGAAAATTGGCCAGGCTCGGAGCTTAATTGAATTTGAAATAAATGAAAAAAGAAAGAGTCAAGGAGGACTTGTAGCTCTCTAGTTGATTTATTATAAATAGATGAGTTCATAAAAAAAATAATAATACAGTGGTGCCACACATGGTGGTTCATCCTTGTGATTCCAGCACTCAAGAGGCTGAGGCCAGAGGATCACGTTAATGCAAACCAGGACTACACTGTGAGTTCAAAGCCAGCCTGAACTACATAGCAAGACCCTGACTCAAAAATAATTGATTAATCAGTGAGTTAATTAATTAAAGTTGAAGTAGGTACAAAAAGAAAATGATGAGCATTTTGAGCATTAAATACTGGATTTAAAAAGCAGGTTGTACGAGTAGGGATGAAAACGGGCACCTGGTTATACTCTGGGCTTGGCACAGACCAGGTTTATACTTGTAGTTTTATGAGCATACATAAAGAGTTGAATCCCCATGACCAAAGAAAACGCCACAGAAAATGCATCATAGGACAGGAACAGTAGGAACAGCCCAGGACCTAAAGCAGGGAGAGATGCAGAAACAGCCAGGAAAGGGAAGAACTGGCTGAGAAATCAGAAAACAGTAGTGACATGGAAGGCAGGAGTTGGAAAGTTTTAAGAATAACTGGCAAACAAACTGAATACCATGGAGAGATTAGAGAATATGAAGACTGGGAGAAATGAGTGCGGTTGCGAATTGGATGGGAAGACTAGTTAACGGTAAGAACCAATCACGAGTGAATGGAAACAAAAGGAGGGAAATCATGAAACAAGAACTAGACTAATTTGAAAGAAAATGGGAGTCCGAATGGAAAGGGGAGGTTATGAGAGTGTGCGTGAGAGGCAGCACGGCACTGCTGAGGATGTTTGTTTTGTAGGTTAAACACTTTTAGCAGTTGCAGCAACGGAAGTAAGAATTTAGTGATATTCTGAACGTGCCCGAACTGCATTAGGCATATAGGCAACGAGAGGTTATATACATAATTTTTAATGTTCAAAATAGCTCTAAGCAGAATGAATTTTACAAAGAGGACACTGAGTTTTTAAAAAGTCAGAGACACAGCAAACGACCCTTAGTAAGAAGCAGAGGTGGAGTTTGAGCCCAATCAAAGATCCAGGTCACACTTCACTCCTTCATACCTGTAGAACCTAGCAGAGATTGAAGTAAAACAGAAGTGATGATGGTGACAGTGTGGATGAGACTGAACAGGGCCAAGAGCACAGGGGAGATGGGGGTCCTTTGAACGGGAGAGATGCACCAGCCACAGTTGGGAAGCGTGTGTGTTGGTACAACCAGTGTAAGAATAAGACGGAACATTTTCTTGGGTTCTTGATGCTGTCAGTGAAATGATGGAGCATGGCAGTAAAACAAACAGGTGCCACAAAAAGAGAAAAAGGTCACAAAGATCCGTAGCTTACATTGAAACGAAAGGAGAGTGACCAAGTTCAAGTGAAAAACAACCAGTGGCCTTGGGAGGGAATATTAATCCGCACGGCCATAGATTACCACCACGGCTAACCTTCCCTGGTGTAAGGAATGAGCGGCCAAATATTTTCTACAATGAGCTAAGTGGTCAATATTAGAGGCTCCCTGGTCCTTAAAGTCTCTACTGCAACTAGTCTACTGTACTTACCTAGGGCAAAAGAAGCCATGAACAATATCTAAGTAAATAAGCAAGAATGTGTGCCACCCAAAGATTATTTATGGACACCAAAAATTCAGTTTCAATTTTTATATGCCTCGAAATATCCATCTCTTGAATTCTTTCAACCATTAACAAAATGTGAAAATCACTCTTAGCCTTGCAAGCTGTTGGAATAAAAACAGGTGTTGGGTTTGATTTGCCATGGTCTGCTGAGCTGTGAATATAGACCACAGCAGCTGGGCTGTGGCTTCAATCTGGGGTTGGACCCTGGCTTACCTGTGGTGTAGAAAACAGGACAAGAGAATAAAAAGTATTGTTGCGATGTTATTTTCCTGTTGTTCTTAGATCCCTGCCTGCCCTGCCCTGGCTTTGCAGGCAGTTACATTGTCCTGGTTCCTGGCCCACTGGGTCAAGCCACATTTAGTTAATGGAAGGCTCCGGTGGAAGGTGGAGAGGGAGCAGAATATTTGTGCAATTCAGCCATCATTTCCCAGCTTCAGATCCATCCTTTTATATTCTGCTGTTTTGCTACAGTTGTGACTACAATTGGCATCTCTCCTTTGTCCAGAGCCCCTGTTAGACTTTGTAAATGGGGAGCCACCGCAGGACCGTGGAGGCAGAAAACCGAAACAAGGTAGTTGCTTTCCATCTGCTCTCTCTGAGTCAAGCTCGTCGTCACAGAAAGGTTTGTCATTCCTGAGGTGGCAATCACTTCAGGTAGTTCCAGTTTCCTCCATGTTTTCAGAAACAGTCTTTATTCCAGCTCCGTAAAAGATCCAGCACCAGCCGTATCTCTTCTAGGGGTTACAGTGGCTCGGTCTCTGCTCCTCTTCAGAGGACTGGCTTCCAGCACCCCTTGGCTCTTCTTCAAGGATCTAGGCTCCAACCTCTCAACCTTCCCCTTTGCTGCTCCAGCCCTAGAGTTAATGGTTGTTTTCTTTTAGCTACTCTCTGTACGCACACTCCTTTTTATACAGCAGTCCTCTGGTACCTGGATGGCCTGTGTTAAATTCCATCTGTTCATTGGTTTGGTTTCTCTTTTTTCCTAACTGGTCTCAGTTGGCTATAAATACACAAGGCTATTTTTATTCTCTTGTTCTGTTCCGAGTGGTCTTTCTTGAAGCAAGTATATCTCCGCTAGCGCTTTCCACCTCTTAGCTCCCCTCAGGGTCACTGCTGCTGTGCCAGTGACTCCTTCGCTCCAGTTCACTCCAGCAGGCTGATTCCAGCCACCCTTTGGGTCCAGAGGTAGCAATAACTCCTTACTTTTCTAATACGTGAGGTGATTATCTCTTTGGCTTTCCAGCTCACCCCATGAAACTAATTCTTTGTGTTAAATTTCATATGCTTTAAATATTTACCAGGCTTGTTTTCTTGACCATACTCAGACTGATACAGCCAGTGGAGGAGAAATTTATGTGATGAAGCATGAGATTTCAGCTGATAGGAAACAGGGAAGCAAGAAGAGCTCTGTTAAGCTTGGAGGAAACACAGAAATCACAGTAATGACAATCTTTACGGCACCAGACAGTCGCGTCCTTGGAAGAAAGACCGAGTAAGCTGTTTACAAGAGGGAGTTTTGGTAAGACAGTGACATATTTCTGTTTTACAACAATATAATTTAACAGATTTTCTAATCAAATTTATTTAAGGAAATTTTATTTTGAAGGGAGTAAACCAACTCAAGCATTGAAAGCAAATAGGAATAAAATTACTTTTTGCAAGGACAATTTTAAGTGAACATTAAATGTGTTATTTTCCAGCTTTATCAAACTGCCAATTAAAACATATTGAGAAGAAAACTGCTACCTGCTCTTACCAGATGTTCTGCAAAGAACCGGCATCATTTGATATGTATTAAAGTCACAAGCAAAAGCAGCACTGAACCTCAAAGGTATTTCTCTTGCCAAAACAAAATTTTTTCTTTCAAGATTATTATGGTTAATTTAATTGACTTCTTAAACAATTGCTTTTCAAATTCACTGTAGGATCACCAAGTACTACTAACAAATTATGAAATCAGAACCTATGTGATTTTTTCAGCCTTTAACGGAAAAGACTGACATTAATTTTACATTAATTGGCAGGTGACACCAGTTGCTTTGTTGAATGAGAGAATTCTATTTCTGGTTGCATGTGTTATTTCTTCACTATCGACCTCTCTCCATCATTAGACAAAATAAATAAGCTTCTCTTCACCATGCTTCCAGAATATCACATTCTCTTTTTGTCCTAATTTTTATTCTTTCTCATACTCTCTTCCCAAATCTCTTCCCATGGATGAGTTTTAATTTTTAGACCGTCCCCTCTCCTGTCTGTACTTATCCATAAGTCTCTGACCATGCCAAACTACATCTCCAGAACCTCCTCTCCTTCTGAATATTACATCACATTCCCAGATACCTGGATGACATTTCCCTATATGTAACTACTTGACAGCGGGGAAGGAACAAGCGCAGACCACAGGACATTGGAACTGCCCCACCTGCAGTCTCCCCTGCCTGCCTTGATAGCAGGAACTCTTTCTTTCCAGCTCCTTAGTTGGAATCATTCTTGACTCTTCTCTTTCCCTCATATTTAATGTCAAAGCAAACCCAATTTCACTGGCTATATTTTCAAAATATATCTAAAATTGGACCCATTCCCCCACCTCATCTACTTCCTTGCTGTCATGCTGAGCTCCATCTTTCTGGTCGTGCCCTCACCTCCCACATTCTTTACTCAACACAGTTTCTGAAGTGATAGTTTAGCTCAGTTTCTCTAATGGATTCTTGCTATGGTCAGGATATCTGTGTCCCTCAACCCCAGAATACATACGTTGAATTTTTCATCTCAAGGTGATGGTATTAGGAGCGGGAGCCTCTGTGGGTGTTAGATCATGAGTGTAAGACCTCCTAAATGGAATTACAGAGACCCCCCCAAAAGCTAGCTAGTCCCTCTGCACATGACTCACAGCAAGATGGCTCCCTTTCTAAACTGGAAACTGGGCTTTCACTGCACAGAATCTACCAGTACTTGAGCTTGGATTTCTCATCCTCCAGAACTGTAGAAATAAATTTCTGTTGTCTGTAAGCCATCTAGTCTATGACATTTTGTTACAGCAGCCAAACCAGACTGAGACATTTCCCACCTCAGACTGGAGGCGGTAGTCCTTACAATCTCCTGAGACTCTGTACTTCCCCCTCCTGCAGGAACAACTCCATCTCCTCTGGTTTCTTCCCTATTATTCACTCTTTTCCATCTCACTCCCCTCCTTGCTGGTCCTCAAATACTTTTTTTTTTTAGTTTACCAAAATTATTTTATTTTATTTTTGAAAGCAAACTATTTATTGGTGCATTTTCAAGATACATAGTGATAACATCCATCATAGGGAATTTGCCTTTTCCTTTTTCCCCATTTTTCTCCCCTCCCTTCAGTCACCCTTCCCCTCCTTGTTTACAAAGGCTTTAGATCCTCTTCCCCAAAACTGTTTACAGAGGCATCGTGATTTGACAAACTCAAGGTTTGGATGTAATAGTATTTAAAATTTTTAAAGGAAAACATTGTTCAACAGATACTACATAAAGCATTTGGCTGCGTGTTCTATCCTTTGCTGAGACCTTAACTTTATAAATAAGTTTGTTGTGGTTTTTCTGAAAACTGGGCCATACTTCACAAAAGTCAGTGTGGACAAGAAATAACAGTGCCAGTGTCCACACCGTTCCAATGTTTGGGAAGGGATTCATTCCCCAGCATACATGGCCTATGTATAAGTAATTGTAGCTGTTTAATAGTTACATACAATAGTTTTCAAATATATCTATGGAAGTTTTTCAAGTAACTACTAAGTTATTTGGAAAAACATACTTACATTATTTGAGACAACAGTGTACAGAATGAACAGACGTGTTAAGTATGTCTTTTAGTCTAGGGACACTTTAAAAATATACACTGTGATAGACTATGTGCTCTGTGAACTGAAAAGATTTACAACACCTGCGCTGGGCACTCTCTAACAGACGGCCTTCATGCCCTGTTCTCTCTTCCTGGAAAACCTCTTCTACACATTGTCACAGTGATTTCATCATCTCCTTCAAGTCTCTGATCACAGTTAGGCTGACTGACCACTGTGTTTAAAATGGTCACCAGCCTCCGACCTCCATCCTAGCTCTTCTGACCTTATCGTATCATCCCACAGAGCACACGTCACTTTAAGGAAACACACAATTTATCGTTCATTTCTGTTGATATCAGCATCACAGTGTACAGGAGGCGTGGAAGGCTTTGTCTGTCTCACTTCCTGTTAGGCTTCAAATGCCTACATTTTCCTGGTCTGCGCATAGTCAACACTCAATAAAGATCACTGGGACAAATATGTTGATTTCAAAATATATAAAAGTGGTCATGCTTAGAATACTTATTTTAAACTTTGTGTACATTTTGATATTTAGAGATCACAAGAGAGTATTTCCTTGAATCCCAGGCCCAAGGTTTGCATTTACATAAGCATAAAGGAGAACACCTTCCTTGAAAACTAAAGAAAACAATGTCTTGTTTTCTCTTAGCTTCGTTTTCCAGAATGGTAAAACCTGATGGAAAAATTGTAGTAGGGGCAGTAAGATTAGTAATATTGGCTGGAACAATGCCAACACTGTAAGTTTTCTTATGTACAAGTATTCACTGGGTATACTTACTGATCTTCAAAAATGTACAAGTTGCAACATTAAAAACCGGTGAACCTGAAGATCTTAGCCATTGTCTTTGGAACATAACTGTGAATCTAAATAGTTGCTAATTTATATGAAAAGGTAGAGCCTTGAGGCCAATAAACAGAATGTATTGGGATCAAGAAGAAAGATAAAGACAAAGACAGAATTTATAAAACATCAAGTAGAATTCCAGCAAAGATTTAAACAAATTTTTAAAATTCAGAGATGCACAGATTGTGAGGTAGGAGGGAGAAGGATCTTCCAAGCAGAGAAGAGGAGAAATATTTTTAAAGTAATTACAAAGATAAAGTAAAATAAGTCTTGTTTGGTCAGTTGTGGGTAGATTTATATAACAATCACTAACCATAAATACAAATCTGTAAATGTGCCTTCGTTTATTTGAAAGACAACTTTGAATCGTTTTATTTTTCTGCATTTCTTGTGCCAGTTTTGAGTTTATTTGCCTTCAGTGATGCTCCTTGTCCTTCTGCTCTGTCTGCAATGCAGGATTTAAATAATTCTTAGGACCGCATTGGTTGACTGCAAACTTGGGTTTAGCCATCAGGAGAGAAGGGAGCAGCACTAATACAGAGAAGGAAAAGCAACCTGCCCTCCCTCCTTCCTGCCTTGAGCTCGGCCTCTGCCCACAGTTATGTCTCTTGTGACTTGCTTGTTTCCAGTGTTCTTTCCTCTCCACAGGCCCAGGGGATTCCAGCTTCTACAGCTTGTTTCCTCCTTGTCTCTGCTACTACAACTCCATTTTCACACAACACTAGACTGCTAAGGAGCTACCTTTTCACCCTTGAGGTGACTTATCAACTCTTTTGGACTTTGCAACTGTTCTCTTTCCCTTAAAGTCAATTCTATGCTTTAAACTCCCTCTGTTGCAAATAAAGTAAAGTACTTTTCACTTTCCTAGTTATAACCTGACTCTGCCTGATTCAGAAGTATCTATCTCACAAATTCCTGTGCTAGAGACCTAACCTGTAGTACCTCCTGGAACTATATGTGAAGAAAGGACCTTCAAAGGAGAGATCAAGGTAAAATGAAGGACTTTAACCCAGTAGGAATGGTGTCATAGTAAGGAGAGATTAGGACAGTACTGCTATGGATACAGGTAGGAGGAAGACCACATAAAGGCAAGAGAAGATGGCTATCTAAGCAATGAGAGAGGCCTCTGAGGAAACTTTCCAATTCTAGCAAAGTGCTTTCTCTATTCTGTGTCTAGTGTGCCAAATGTGTGGTACTCAGAAAGGCGCGCCACTGAGCATGACCGCAAACAGCCATGGCCTCTCATCAACTATGGGCAGTCTGTTCCTGTGTACTTGTAAAAAGGACAGCAGAAAGAGAAAAACTAATGACTTTATTTAGCTTTACATAGTTCTGGTTATGTGGATACATACCCAACTGAAAGAAGAGATTTAGAATATCTGACATGGAGAAAGGATTGCTAAGACAAGACAGAAGAAGAAAAACAGCAAAAGGAGTAATAAAGCAATAGCCATTAGACCCTATCTTTCGGATTCTCTTCTAATATATTATGATTTGCAATTGATCTTTATTTGCCTGGTTTTTGAGTGGCTTACCACCTCACAAGAGCCAGGACTATGTCTATGTAGCTCATAACTGTATCCCAGAGGCTCACTCAGCAACTTTAAATAAATGACACACTAATATCTTTTTAATGAATAAAAGACAAAAAACAAAAGCATAAGTATAGATCCTTAATCTTATATGTAGGACACTACTGAGAATATAAAGTTCATAAGTCAATTTCCTTCCCTCGGGTATCTTACCTCTTATCAGAGAAAAATGAATACCAGATATGGAAGAGGATTCAAGAGTCCAGAATGAAAAGACACTGTATGCCTCAGAACTTCAAAGAGAGAAGAGTAAATAAAACGAAGTTATTGAGGATATGTAGAAAAAGTTAACAACAATAACAACAAAAGAGTCAAGAAAAACATGAGCATCAACCTCTGAATGTTTTTCATACTGCACAACCACCAGTTTTTCTACTACTTGATTTCATGTCAAAGCACGGCTGTCACAATAGTGTTATGCTTTCAGAGCTCTCTGTGAAGCCAAGGGTGGGTGGGAAGTCTACCAGGCACATCAGTGGTACCCTCCTGCAAGACCCTCCAGGAAATCATTGAATTCCTGGCCTCTGTGGGTCGATTAGCCCATCTGATGAAAAGGTGGAATCTCAGGGCACCTAGTGCTCTGAAGTATGCAGCTCCTGTCCCCTCAGGCTGACTGGAGTGCCCATCTGCCTTGGTTTTCAACAACTGCAAAGAACCCCAGCATGCAGGGAATGAAATATCTACTGGGTAAGGGGGACTGTCAATTCTTTAAATGTGTCAGTTAGTACTAATGCCTCTGAGGATCTGAGGTAATTTTTATGCATCATGGCAAAATATTTCCACCCTAAGTCCCAACATTTGGCAACGTCCTACAGAGTATAATTCAGTATCATTAAGTTTGATGACTTCCTAATTTTATCCACATTTTTAGATGATGATCACAGAGTTTTCGTTCCTGGTGGCCATATCTTGCCAGATTTTCATTTAAGAAGAATAGAGCAATAAGTATGAATCCCAGGATAGGGATTACTCACTTTTTTTCAGTAGTTACATATTAAAATAAAGAATATTCAATAAGTTAAGTGCCTACACTTCTATGTAATGAATAGGGGTGCCAAGATAGCAGTTTTACAATAGCTTAGAGGGAACACTGGTAAATCATATTTTTCTGCTACTTTGCTTTCTGCCAAATTTATTATGCTTCCTCAAGCTGAATTAAAATCAGTGGACTAGCAGACTCCAGTCTGGTGAAGAACAGGTCATCTAGGTGGGACCTAAGTGCTTTAATGCATTTGGAAGTTTTGTAGATTCATCAAAGAAGTTGTAAGAAACTTTGCTTTTAACTGTAGTTTAATTATGTGAAACAAAATAGTCCATAGTCCAAAATATTCATGAAAAAGCAGACAAATGCCCCAGGATCAACTAATATTTATTAAGTATGTTGTCCTTCTTATCAAGAATGCATTGAGGTTCTATGCATGACTCCAGGAGTCTTGGAGGAGCCATTGCTGCCCTGACATCCTTCCTAGATGGCCCTGTAAGGTTCTAATTGCTCCACAGAAACCCTGCTTCTCTCTGTGTCTACAGTAGGAACAGTGACCTCTGGAAAGTCCCCAAAAGCTCATTGTAACAGCTTCAAGAAGATTGCATAATGATGCAAACGCCAAAGACACATTCTATTTTCCCTACATGTGATAAAATTTTATAGTTGGGCGGGCTCACCAACCATCAAATAAAAACCATACTAAGTGCTTTGATATGCCTGGAATAGCATTATTTCAGAGTGATCAATACAGAACGGGTTGTGTCCGTAGGGCCTGCAGTCCAGGCAAGGTGATGCACATTGAGTAATGAGGTCAAGAGGAAGGAGATCTTACAACAGGAGATGACAGTGAAGCAGTTTGACTATGATTAAACCACTCCAGCAAAAGGGAAAGGTGTCTTCAAGGAAGGAAAGGAGGTAAGGTTACTTTGGGGAAAAAAATGATGCAGTGAAGAAGGATGTCAAGGAGAGTAAAGCAGCATGTGCTCCAAGACTACTAGAGAAAATTAACAGATCTGTTACCAATCTTCAGCATGCAATGGATCAGTATTTGGTATTTTAAGGGAACACTACTTGTATCATTCTTTGGAAGCATTTCTAAGATAATGAAAATAGAGGCCTTGGAGCTGGGGATATAGTTCAGTGGTGCCGCACAGCTACCTGGCAAGTATAAGGTCCTGAGTTTGATCCTTAGTGCAAAAAAAAAAAAAAAAAAAAAAAAAAAAAAAAAAAAAAAAAAAAAAAAACCTAACAAAATAGAAGTGTCATTTCATCTGTCACGCCTGTTCTGGAAATCACTGCAATGAGACATAGTCATGACCAAGATAAGGTGGCAGAGTCTGCGCCAAGATCATGACTGTGTGTCACTCTTCCTCCCTAGGAACAAAATGTGACCCAGAAGGCCAAACAAAAGCCCACACTTGCCCCACACCCAAGACAACAGGTCTCAGACAAATGGTATCACGACCCACTGAGTCTCTGCCTCCCGGAAAACTCAATCCTAATATCTCCCAGGACACTTCAGGTTTTTTGAATAAATGCTGCCAAAATGATTAATTTTTCAAAACCATTTTATTTTCATTGAGTTAAAGTCAAATTTTATTAGACAGTGTTTTAAAATATTTTACATTGTTTTTTTCCCCTGTACTAGGGATCAAATTCAGGACACTGCACTTGCCAGTGGTGTGGTAGCACTGAGCTACATTCCTAGCCCAAATTTTATGTTTTATATAGTCAAAGTCTCTTTCAAGATTATATTAACTTTATTCCTGAAACACACAGAAAGATGACTTGCATAAGATCATAAAGCTAGTTAGACTCAGAGATGCAACTAAGTTCTTGATAGTTATATGAATGTCCTCATGAACACATGAAACTTTGAAGATATTTGTATATTATTAACATGTCCAGCAAATATGAAAATAATGAAACATAGAACAACCCAAAATGGGCAATTAGTGTTGTCATGTTATTAATCAGAATTCTGGTATGTAATAACTGTCATTTACTAACATAGTGAGACTTATCTTGGTATTCAGAGTAATCATAAAACAGTGGGTTTGAATCACAAATATACAGTGACAGTAACCATAGACAACAAGGGCCTAACAGCAAATGTGACAGCAAAATGTATTTAAATATGAATCAAACAAGGACTCAGTGTCAACCTTAGGCTTTCCACATGCATTCTCACCTGCAGGCCCTGCAGCTTCTTCATCTCCTTATGGGACATATGCAAACAATGTGCTTCCCTTTGCAGCACTTTAACATATCTGCTCTCCCTTAAAGGGCACACAGGCATTTCATGCAAAAGCCACTAGGAAGATACTGTGTAGGAACATTTTACTGACAAAAGGCAAATTCAGAAGTCCAGCAAGGAAAGGCCACTGACCCCAGCTATCCTCTGTGTTAGCTCAGCCACCCACATTCCTTGCACAGAGGATTTCCACATATGCAAGTGACTGACATCATCAAAACCTTCAACTCCCTGAATCTCTTCTTCTCCATCCAGGTAAGCAGTTGTTTGGACGCATGTGGACACAATCAAGAGAGTGGTTCATTCCATCTGCACAAGAGGCTATTTTGCTCACTTAGCAACGATGAACCACGGCCAGCTTGAAAATGAAACACTTCCCCTTCCAAATCCCATCACACACACACACACACACACACATACACACACACACACACACACACGCACACACACACACATACACACACAGAGAGGCACACGTGCACACCAAGAAAAGATTCAACACTTGGATTTTTTGCATTCCCTCAAAAAAACTGGGGTCAGCAAATAGGAACCTCTTTTATATTCTGCATATTCAGAGTAAGTATCCAATGCGACTTGCCATGATAACTAAATTTATTATTAACTGTGTATTTCATGATGTTAGTGACAATATGTTAATGTGATTTTTCACGTCCTCCTGCAGTGAACAGATGGCTCCTTTTACTTTACTTTCCACATCAAGTGTGATTATTTCTTGGTGCCAAAAGCCACCTGCCGCTCCTCGGTCTCCAGTCTAATTTTTTATGTTGGTAAAACACAGCAGGACTTGTTATCAGTTGGATGGCATCTTAATAAAAGGAGACATGCCAACATATTGACATCATGTTCACGGGGAAATTTCAGCCCCTTCAAACCCCTAACCCCCTTCCCCACCCCCCTTTCAAAAAGTAAGGGAAGAAAACAAACAAACGAATAAATAAATTAATGAAATAAATCCAAAGATCTCACTAGTTTCAAGATGTTGGGTTACAATTGTTGGGCTGAGAGCCAAGATGCTGAATTGGCTTCCCTTTGTTCTTAAAACTAAGCACCTCACTCAGGGCTCTGATCTTTCATCCTGTGTAATGATAATTAGCTGTAACATATTCCAAAGTCAAATGTAAGCAGGAATACATTAACATTGAGATCCGTGTCAGAGCAATTTTCATTCGGAAAATAACAAAGAACACGTGCAGGCACGCATATACACTCTTCAAAATTCCCAGATTGGAACAATGGTCAAGTCACTCTCAGACTTGAGAATAGTTAGCTTATCGGCTTGTTGGGCATGAGGTCTTACCTTGAATGCTGTGACTTTCAGTGTGGAAGCAGTGACTCCCACAGCCCATGCCTAACAGAGAAAACATGAGTAATGCTCCACAGTACCTTGCTTTAATTTTTCTATTCTTCATTAGAACAAAGAGGAATTGTAAGTTAGATGATTTGTGGTCCAAGAAGAGGTCTTCCAGGCGTTTGGATGGCATGGCTCTCAACAGCTGGTCCAGCACATTTGGGAACAGCGTGTAGAAAAATGCATCAGTGTTTTGAAGATTACCAAGTGTGATGATTCATTGGTTATGACACAGTCTCAAAAAGTCAGATTTCTTAGATACAGGCTACAAAAATGAATGTACTTATAATTAGGCTGCATAGTTTTACATTCAAAGAATAATGAAACCAACACTTTCCCATTGACTCCCACTCTTGAGACTAAAAAAAAGTGGTGACATTATTGGATATTTGAAATTTCTGGCTGATAGGCAAGGACTTGAACATGCAGCCGATTTCCTAGGATTTGCAAAGTTTATAAAAGCAGAAGAAAATACCTACGATTAAAACAAAAAAATTAATGGTTTCCTTGGGATAGACAACTATAACTATACTACTATAGAACTTCTCAAATCAACATAGACTTGACAATGACATTTTAATGCTTTTCGACTATCTAGCCAAAGAAAGGGCTCTATATGAAACAGATTTCTGCTGAAGCTGTTGGCAGATTGGTCAGTGTTGGGTACTGAACCTAGGGCATTCTCACTTAGTTACATTCCAGCACTTCTTATTTTTATTTTGAGATGAGCTCATTAACTTTCCTAGGCAAGACTAGAATTTATGCTTCTCTTGGGCCGGGGATTTAGCTCAGTGGTTCCGGTGCCTGCTTTGCAAGCGTAAGGTCCCAGGTTTGATGCCCCAGTAACCACAAACCATAATGCCAGCCCTAGTGTCTCACGCCATGTAATCCCAGCACTCGGGAGGTAGAGGCAGGAGGATTACTGTGACTTCGAGGTTTTCCTGGTCTACATAGTGAGCTCAGGAATAGCCTGAACCAGAAAGGAAGACCTTGTCTCAAAAAAAAAAAAAACAAAAAAAACAAAAAAACACTTATGCTCCTGTTGTCTTAGCTTTCCAGGTAGTAGAATTGCAGGATTGTACCATCCTACCTGGCTTTATTACATTTTTATCAGTATTATATTTCAGAGCTGCTATAGTTTGCATGTTGACTTATCTTGCAAAAATCCATGTGAGAAAGACTGGTCCTCAAGGTGGAGCAATTGGGAGGCAGTGAAATCTCTAGAAGGTGGGGTTCGGTGGGAAGATCTTAGCTCCCAGGGGCTCATGTATCATGGGGTCTTGGCTTCTTCCTTTCCCTCTTCTATTTCCTGATCATGAAGGGAGCAGTTTGCTCTTCCACAGGCTCCCTACCATTCCATCCAGTATATCCCACAAAGGCCCAAACAAGAAGTCTGCCTAGTCAAGGACTGGGACTGCCAAAATCAGTATTGGTTCTTTATAGGTTAATTATTTTAGTTATTTTGTCATAGTGACAGAAAGCTGACAAATATACTAACCTTTCATTGTGAAAATTTGCAAGCATATAGAGAATCTGAAGAATTTCAGATTATACAATTAGCATTTTATTATAACTTTGTTTTATCTTTTCATCTACCTGTCATTTGGTCTATTCATCAATCCATTTGACTATAAGTAAACTGTCAAATGAATAACAAACAGTCCATCCAAAGACAAACTGAAATTATTCTAACTTTATCAAAATTACTTAATAAAATGAGCAACATGTACAGTGGTATTCATTAGTACATTTAACAAATACCTCTGGAGTTCCTGGTTTTGAGTCAAGCCAAAGATGTAAAATTAAACAAAATAGCCCAGCCTAATTCTTTTTGAATGTATAATGTAGTGGGCTTAAGAAAAAGAAATACTCAATAAATAGCTTTAAAATATGAAATGTATGAGAGACATGTCAGTAAAGAGTTAGCAAATTTATCTATCATTATTCTTAATTTAAAGGTCGTAATAATAACAAATGGATGTTTTATGCACTGCTATATTATTGCCTATAATAAAATCCACATATAGTAATCTCTGAAATTACTGAATAAATGAATAAATTTTAAACCTCAAAATGTGTACATTATTTTAAAATTGTTGTATTAGGAAGCACTTGCATTCTAGAAGAGTAGCCTTAAAGTCAAATAAATAACATGTAAAGTCAGTTATATTAACAATGACTTTTAATACTCCTAAAGTATTCCTGAGTAAAATATTCTAAAGTTTTTCGTAATTCTATTGTAAACATGTTAAGCTTTAACATATTTCCACATATATAAAATTAAAATTAAATAACGTTTTCGGTAAAGCTAAATGCCTTCACAAATAACGTAATGACAAAAAGTATTTCAAAGGCACTTTGAAATTAAAGGCACTTAAATTAGAATATGGGGAAACTACCACAAACTAATCAAAAGTTTTGTTTTCAAGTACAGAAAAACACTGGTATGGCTTATCTCTTCAGCTTTTTGCCCATTTGTTCAAAGCACTGTCTGTTTGTTTTGGGTTTGTGTGCTTTGGTTAAATCTACCAATAGTTTCTAATCACCCTAAGAAACTAAATTCACCAACTTTCTCAATTAAATTTAGCCATTTATTACCTGATTACTTAATGGCTATCGTTTATTATCAGTGGAACCACTATGTAAGTCAGTACTGTAAAACTGAACTAATAACTAAAATAAAATATGCCCAGACCTACAAATCAATGGGATTGGAAATATTTGTTTGTATATATTGGTATGAAAGAGAAGACCAGTTATAAAGAAATACTGGGTCAAATCTTTAAAAATTACATATATGTGTGTGTATGTGTATATATATAAATATATAATATATATGGTCTACTCCTCACATATTCTTCAGAATAAAAAAATTTAAAAACAATTTAAATTCAGTACATTCCATAAAAAATCAGACATAATACAGTATGCTGGCACACTAGTAAATGTTTCTAAACTTTGCTTAGAAAAACTCTGATAGAATTTGAAAAGCTGAACGAAGGTAAGACCAGGACAATCTGTGCCTGGTAATCTGTACCCTGTACAATACACACTACCTCTGCTGCTACCATTGTTTCTGATTTCCTATTTCCTAAAGGATCTACTTATACAGAAGAGAGGATCCAGTTAAAAGCATGAAACAGCAATACTGTATTTAACTTTCGATCATATGTTCTACCTTATTTTGTTTGGTTTCACTAGGAGTTCAATAGGCCTCATCTTTGAGCTAATTTAGAAGTCAAAATCTAAGCCTTATAGTAGGAAAAGGCCATTCATCAAGTGAATATTCAATACATTTTAATTAGTGATTAAATACTAAAGTTACAGTTAAACACTTAAGCTTCCATGTTGAGGGCTTCCACTCCAGCCACAATGGAGTAAAGGGGTTTTAATTTAACTTCTCAATTGAAGCAATAAATGGGCAAAAACACATGAAACAATTCACATAATTAGTAAGATAAATAACAGTTTGTCAGATGTTGAGAATTGGACAATAAAGTGCATCTGTTCTTAAGAGGCAACAAATGGTGCTAATACTACCAGCATACTGCCTGAAATTCTGAGGCCGCAGTCAGGAATCAGGAACCCAGGTGCATCCTGGTGGAAAGGGACTGTGCTTAGCACCTTGAAAAACTAAGGAAACTAAGTTGCACTAAATGTGCTGGGGGAAAAAATGTTGCACAGGGAAACCAAATGGAGGTCTACAGAGGAGTCCCCAAAGTTGACTATTGATCAGTGTGTGGTTGTTAAAAGAAAAAAAAAAAAAAAAAAAACTGCTTGAAGCTAAAGAATGATACACACAAAAAGGTAGGGATAAATGTACCTAATGTTGGCCCAGGACTAGGAGCTCTGACAGTTTCCACCAGCCAAAAAAGTCTCTATTTTTATGAGCTACAACACGTTCTTCACTCTAAGTAGAAAAACTTGCCTTAAAATTAGTTGTGACTTTTTTTCCACCTAAGAAATCTTAAAAGCAAGACTCAAAAAGTAAGCTTATTCCAAGCAACTAATCTATACCTCAAAACAAATCTCAAGAATATTTATAGGAATATAAAAGTATCTAACAGTCAACTAGATAGAATACACAAGGTGCAACATTTAATTAAGCATTATCAGGCTTGCAAAGAAGCAGGGAAATACAAGCCATAAAAAGGAAATAATTGATCAACCAAAATTGAACTAGAACTGATACTGATGTTAGAATTAGCAAAAAGGGAGAGATTATTCTAACTTTATTCCATGTATTAAAAAATTAAATAGATATTTTAAAGTTCTCAATTGAATTGTAGGAAGTAAAATCTGCAAAGTGTAGGCCAGGAATTTAGCTCAGTGGTTCCGGAACCTGCCTCACAATGGTAAGGTCCCAAGTTTGATCCCCAGTACAAAATAATAATAATAAGAAGAAGAAGAATGTAGTAAAATCTACAAAAGTGTGAAGTGAAAATTATGCCAAATGTATTAATAGCAGAACTGATATTGGAAAAGGAAATATTAGAGAAACTGAAGATACAGCAATTAGAAACTCTAAAATCAAGCACAGGAAGGAAAGATAATTACAATGGATAGAGCACCAGCAGCTTGCACAAGAACTGTAACATGTTTAATTTATGCCCTGAAAGGACAGAATAGAGAATAAAACCTATTTGAAGAAATAGTAGCCAAAATTTGTCAAGTTTGTAAATCTACTTATTCAAGTAACTCAACGAACGCCAAGCAACAGGGAAAAAAGGGGGGGGGGGAAGCAAACCATATTATAACAAAACTGATCAGAACTATTGATGAAGAGAAAATCCTAATAGCAAAGAAAACAAGCATATTAAGTTATGATAACATAATTTCTACCAGGGGCTGGGGAGCTAGCTCAGTGGTTCCAGCGACTGTCTTACAAGCGCAAGGACCTGAGTTTGATCCTCGGTAACCACTTACAGAACTGGGCGTGGAGACTCACCCCAGCAGCAACCAGTACCACATACCAATGCCGGGCGTGGTGGCTCACGCCTGTCATCCCAGCACTCGGGAGGCAGAGGCAGGAGGATTGCTGTGATGTGAGTTGGAGGCTGAGGCCAGCCTGAACCACAAGGAGAGACCCTGTCTCAAAAAAAAAAAAAAAAAAATCCTTAAAAAAAGAAAAGAAAAAAAAAATTCCCGCCGGAAACAGCAAGAGAGGAGACTTTGATATTTTTTAAAAAGTGAAAAACAGTCACAGAATGTTTTATCAAGAAAAAATTGCTTTCAGTGTTAGGATAAAATACAGATATTAGAAAGTTTTAAGAATTAACCCCCAGTATATCTGTACTATAAGAAACATTACACCTGTCTCCAGCAGAAAGGAACGGATAACAGAAATACAGATCCACACAAAACTCTGAAGAGCAAAGCAGCGTAATGACGTAGGGAAACGTATGATCTATTTTAATGTAAACCACCTTGAAATGTCGTGGAGCAGCTGGAAGAGAGTCTTGGGCCAAGAGGAGGCCTTGGTGGGGGGAGGGAACAGAGCTGGCTTCCGGTTGGGGTCAAAGGTCTTTGGAACTCCTGCATCAACAAGGCCACCGCGCCTGCGCCTTTGTGTGCGTTCCTGAAACGACACCATCACCCAGGAAACTCAGTCTAGAAACCGGCTTCATGGCCGCTGCGAAGAAAGCAGCGGTGGGACCCTTAGTGGGGGCGGTGGTGCAGGGCACCAACTCCACTCGCTTTTTGGTTTTCAGAGCAAAAACAGCAGAACTACTTGGTCATCATCAAGTGAATTTAACACAAGAGTTCCCAAAAGAAGGATGGGTGGAACAGGACCCGAAGGAAATTCTTCAGTCCGTCTATGAGTGCATAGCAAGAACTTGCGAGAAACTCGACCAAGTAAATATTGATATATCCAACATAAGAGCTGTAGGTATCAGCAACCAGAGGGAGACCGTTGTCATCTGGGACAGGCTCACGGGGGAGCCTCTCTACAATGCTGTGGTTTGGCTCGATTTAAGAACCCAGTCGACCGTTGACCTTCTTAGTAAAAAAATTCCTGGCAATAATAACTTTGTCAAGTCTAAGACTGGCCTTCCACTCAGCACCTATTTCAGTGCCGTCAAACTTCGCTGGTTGCTTGATAATGACAGCAAAGTTCAAAAAGCCGTGGAAGAAGGTCGAGCTCTTTTTGGTACCATTGATTCTTGGCTGATCTGGAGTATGACGGGTGGAGTCAATGGAGGCGTCCACGGCACAGACGTGACAAATGCAAGTAGGACAATGCTTTTTAACATCCATTCTTTGGAATGGGATAAAGAGCTGTGTGACTTTTTTGAAATTCCGATGAAAATTCTTCCAAATGTCTGGAGTTGTTCTGAGATCTATGGTCGAATGCAAGGCGGGGTTTTGCAAGGTGTCCCAATATCTGGGTGTTTGGGAGACCAGTCCGCTGCATTGGTAGGACAAATGTGCTTTCAGGAAGGACAAGCCAAAAACACATATGGAACGGGCTGTTTCTTACTATGTAATACAGGTCAGAAGTGCATATTTTCTGAACATGGCCTTCTGACCACCGTGGCTTACAAACTGGGCAAGAACAAACCAGTGTATTATGCACTGGAAGGTTCTGTTGCTATAGCTGGTGCTGTTATTCGTTGGCTAAAAGACAATCTTGGCGTTATAAAGACAGAAGACGAAATTGAAAAACTCGCTAGAGAAGCAGGTACTTCTTATGGCTGCTACTTTGTCCCAGCTTTTTCAGGGTTGTATGCACCTTATTGGGAGCCCAGTGCAAGAGGAATAATCTGTGGTCTCACCCAGTTTACCAATAAATGTCATATCGCTTTTGCTGCCTTAGAAGCTGTTTGTTTCCAAACCCGAGAGATTCTGGACGCCATGAACCGTGACTGTGGAATTCCACTCCGACATTTACAAGTCGATGGAAACATGACCAGCAACAAAATTCTTATGCAACTACAAGCAGATATTCTACATATTCCGGTGATTAGATCTTCTATGCCTGAAACAACAGCGTTAGGAGCAGCCATGGCTGCGGGAGCTGCAGAAGGAGTAGGTGTTTGGAGCCTTAAACAGGAGGATTTGTCAGGAATCATGATGGAACGGATTGAACCACACATCCAGGCCACAGAAAGTGAAGTCCGTTATTCTACGTGGAAGAAAGCTGTGAAGAAGACAATGGGTTGGGTTTCAACTCAGGCCCCTGAAGGTGGTGAATTTAATATCTTCTCTAGTCTTCCCTTGGGCTTTTTTATAGTGAGTAGCATGATAATATTGATTGGAGCAAGATACATCTCAAGCACGCTCTAATATTTCCAGCCATGATTCCCAGAAAGTGAGCTTTTTACATAATAAAAGAATCCAGCAGTTCTATCTTTCAATTTAATAATGCTATTAGAGACTCTGGTTTTATTTATAGATCATTTACTGAATGATCCACGAGCATTGTACAAGTATTGGCTTAAAACAAAGAAAACACAGTAGAAAAACACTGGAGAAAAAACAGTAACAAACACAGTAAAAAACACTGTGTGTGTTTTTTTAACATAGATGGTGAAACTGACATAGCATTTTACCCTAATCCTGGAAAATATAGGATATTCACATTCTGTCTATAGAATCTTTCACCACATACACTCTACCATATTTGAACAAAAATTTAGTTACCTATTCTAATACAGTTAAGAACTAATCTTAAAATGGAAGGAGCTAATCTTCTAAAATGGAAGGATAGCTTATTATAGTTGTTGTTTTTAATATCCTTTCATTCTGTTCTACATGTTAGGGAGATGACACCATCTTTATTGAATGTTTACTGGAAATATTGGCTAAGTTTTTAACAGATGATTTTTTTTTTTAGTAAATTGAGTTAATTGGTAGATTTTCCCATGTTTATAGCACAACAGTTTCTAATAGCTAAATCCCAGCTCAGGAGCCCATCAACTACTGACTGGATGAAGAAGATGTAGACTTTTTATAAAGTGGAGTATTACTTGCCATAAGAGTAATAAACTAGAGAGATTTAGACCCAAATAGATGCACATTGAGGCAATATTCATAAATGAAACAAATAAGACATACGTGTACAACCATATTGTTTCTCTAGAGTGAAAAACTGAATGTTTAAATGAGATCCAAAATGTACTATGGGTACTGTAAAACTGAGCGGCCTGGAGGGTGGAGGGAAAGGAAAGAAGAGAAATTTAAAAATTGAAGGTAAAAAGAAAAAATGGAAACAAAGCTTATGTATATAAGAGATGGAGGAGCTGAAGGGGAAGAGTAGAGGAATGGGAAAAATAAGAATCAAGATATATCATGCAAGGTACAAATCTTCAATGATGTATGTGAAAATAATGTATATTTAAAATGCACCAGTAAACTAAGTTCTAAAAAGTAAATAATGTAATTGCCCCAATTAAAAAGCAAGATTATCACATTTGAAAAGCAAAATCTAAATTTATTCTGCAACCTTGAGTCATGCTTCATATGTACCTTTAAAAATATTGGCTAAAAGTAAAAGTACAAACTGAGCAGGGTAGTACACACTTGTAATCCCAGCACTTGGCAGGCTGAGGCAGGAGGAACCACCTAGTGAGACTCTGTCTCAAGCAAACAAAGAAATAAAAAGTAAAAATACAAAAGATATTCTGTGCAAAAATCAGTCAGAATAAATCTGGAGTACCTCATACCAAAAAGTAAGTTTCAGAATAAAGAATATCACCAGTAACAGCTCTTGAGTGATGGAGTATTTCAAGATATTGCAGTCCTCGATATGCACTTGAATGACAGTTTCAGAATATATAAAGCAAAATCTGATAGAACTGAAAGAAAAAGTAGAAATAGCTATCACCGAGAGATTGCAAGAATCTCAATATTTGACCTAAGTAGATTAAGAATTTAGTAATACAGAAGACTTGAAGGATTCTGGGACAGCTGGGCTAGCCCTCAGTTTTATGGGATGAATAGGCATCCTGGAAAAATGAGAGTTAAAAGACAGAATGGTTTTCGAGGCTCTGAATTTACAAGATGAAATGACAGGATGTGAGATGAGCTCAACCTTTGCAGACTGTGCAGTCAGCAGAGACACTGAGGGAGGGGCACCAAAATAGGTTCCTTAAATCCTGTCAGGGAAGTGAGCTGTGCTGATTCAAAACCCAATGAGAAACTTTCCCAGATGCTAACAGGAAAATTTCAGGTGGCAAGAGACAGAGGCATTCTGTAGAACAGTCACTAACATAAGCTATAGCTATTTGACTTTATTAGCATAGTAAAAGTCCTGAGGGTGGAGACTCAACATGGTAATGAGGTATGCATCACATGAAGAGGTATTATGACGAATACAGACAGCTAAATCTCACCTCTACATGTGATGACATCAAGAAACTGGGTCTCTGCCTACTGTATACATACTATAAAGCTGTACACCTTTGTCCTTTGGGTTGGCCTGGTTCCTATCTCTGGTGCCTTTCCACTTGTTCTGGAGGATAAGAAAACATGAGCCCTGTTCCTATGATCAAGGTTTCATTCTTCTGATAGAACACACAAGAGCCAACAGTGTCAGCAGCGCTTGACCTAACTGACAATTAGGCACACGCTGTCCGATGATAGAATGCATGTTCAAGTGTGTATGAACATTTATAACCACAGGCCATACAAACTCAGGGCATGAACCAAGCCTCCAAAAATTAAAATAGAGTTCATACAAAGGATGCTTTCTGAGTACATAGCACTATTATTCAACAAAAGAAAAAATCTCTGGAAAATCTCCAAATATTTGGAAACTAAATAAACTTTAAATAATCCATAAGCTAAAGAGATAAAAGAGGCGAAGCAGAAATAATTTAGACTTGAATGAAAATGAAAACACAACACTTCAAAATTTTGAGCTATTTAAAAAAAAAAACTGTTAGGGAAGAATTTATAGAAGTAAAGGCCCATCGTAGAAGAAATAAAAGCTCCTAAGTAAGTGACCTCCACCTCCACTTTGAGAAAGAAAAAAATAATGAATTAAATCCAAAGTAAAAGGGAGAAAGAAGTGATAAAAATGCGATCAGTAATCACTGATGTAGAAAGAGAAAATGTTAGCACAAACCCACAACCAGAAGTTGGCTCTTCCCACATATCAGTGAAATCAGTATTTTCAGTCTGACTGAATGGGAAAAAAGGAAAAATGATCAGTGTGGCAAAGAACCTGGAAACATTATGAGCACTTTATGCCTATAAAATTAGCAGCTTATGTAAAATGAACAAATTCCTTGGAAACTACAAAATGGAAAGAGGATAGCCGAAAATGACTCAATATATTTAAAAAGATGGAATTTCTAGTTTAAAATCTACCCCACAATGAAAAACACAAAGCTTCAAAAATCACTTTTTCCATATATATATAAGGTAGAATTAACATTCATTCTATACAGACTCTTATAGAAAACTGGGAAGAAGAGAATTTTTAAAATTCATTCTATGAGAGCAATCTTCTAGTGTTATTCTAATTCCAATATCAGAGAAAAGAGTTTACAGGAAATAAGAACTGCATACCCAAAGAAATCTCTTTTTTTTTTTTTTTTTTTTTTTTTGAGATAGGATCTTGCTTTGTGGTTCAGGCTGGCCCTGAGCTCAGCCTCCAACTCACATCACAGCAATCCTCCTGCCTGTGCCTCCCGAGTGCTGGGATTACAGGCGTGAGCCACCACGCCCGGCACTGTGGTATGTGGTACTGATTGCTGCTGGGTGTGAGTCTCCACACCCAGAATTGTATGTGGTTAACCCGGGAATGGAACCTGGGCCCTTGCCTTGCAAGACAGGCACTGGAACGACTGAGCTAAATCCCCAGCCCAAAATCTCATTATTCTGTGCTGCTAATATGCAGCAGTTAATAAACATTAAAAATTTCAGTTTTTTAAAAAAAAAATTATAAATAAGAGCTACAGACCAATATCTTCCTAAATATAGATCCAAAAATTAAAAACAGAACTTTTAGCAAAATTAACCCGACAATACATAGAAAGGGTAATAGCATGCCCAGTGAGACAATGTTAAGATAGGATAATAAATCAATGTAACCAAAGAAATACAGTCAGGCGTGGTGACTTACTAAATTAGTGAAATCTTATCTCAAAAAACTTAAGGAGAGGCAGGAAATACAGCTCAGTGTGAAGGCCCAGTACCCTTGTTTCCCCAAAATAATTAATTTAAAGACTTCACCATATTAACCAACTAGAAAAGAAAAACTGTATGAGAGATAACTATGTGATAACTAGAGTGCCTAAAGTGAGAAAGACTGAACACATCTGATATAAAAGAGCTGTATCATTCATATATTTCTCATGCAACATAAAATCCTACAAACACTTTGGATGACAGTTGGACAGTTTCTCACCAAAACATTTGTGCATTTTCTTACTGTCAGAGGGTTTCACCCAAGAGAATGAGAATATACGCCTAAACAAAGACTTGTGATTGAAACACTATAACCCCAAACTGGAGCCATCTCAAATGTCCTTTAATTGTTGAACATCTAAACTATGGTATATCCACTTAGTGGGATACTATTCAACAATAATAAATTGATACAGTAATACAGATGAAATGGAACATGACTAAATTGAGTGAAATAAGCCAGAGTATATACATAATACATGATCTTGTTTGTATAAATCTCAGAAAATACAAGCTATTATATAGTGACAGGAAGTAGGCCCATCGCTGCTAGGGAAATGAGGGCCTGAGTCTGACAAGTGGACAGAAAGAGGTAAGGGACATGATTATGAAAGAGTACAAAAAAATTGGTGTGATGAATATACAGTTCATATGAATTCTGGTAATGATTTGGAGCATAAATGTAGAGGTCAAAATCAATCAAATTGAGCTATACGATGCCATTTATGTGCAATTTGTTAAATGCCAATACCACCTCAAAAACTATTTTTAAAAAGTTATTTTCAAACTCTGAGTGAATATAACCAAAATTTACTCAGGCAGGTTAATCTCTGCTGTTGTTCATTAGCACCACGGTGTCCGGTGGACCAGTTCCTACCCTCAGCCAGTGGCTGAGCTGCATTTGAAGTCAATTGCATGATTACACTGGAGAAGCCCATGAAAATATCTATTAACATTTAAAACAAATTAATTTCCCATTTCGTTGATCTGGTTATAATTCTCAGACTGGGAGCTATTACAAACGACCTTATACAGAGTCACAAACAAAGATAGCATTCAAAACATCAAGCTCATAATCTCACTCTTTGTCCTCACATATACACTCCTGTGGCTATGAACTTCCTTATTTTAAATCTTTGCCTTTGGAAGTCTCATTTTTACAATTTAACTCATACAATATTGGTAAATTACAGAACTCTTTCCCAAGGCTATAAAATAGCTTCTGTATATTCTATTATAAAATTATCTAATTAACTATTTCTCTCTATTGCCACTAAACAGAACTGCGTGACTAAATCATGGAGACAGGAACTCAGTCACACGTTATGAAACCGGAAGTCGTCCTTTAAAGTCAGGCATGTGTGTGAGGGAGAGAGGATGAGCTGAAACATTCCCCTTAGAGAAGGAAAAGCATCACAGTCTGATGCTAGTATTCCAGGACGCATTTTGTGAATTAAAGCAAGTAAATCGTGGTGAGGGGCAGAAGAAGTAAGAAAGAAGAGCACAGAGAGAGAGAGACAGGAGTGAAGCAAAGGTCAGGGAGAAAAGACGCAGACAAAGAGGAGAAGCGTGTATTACCAAATCCAACGAAAGACACCCCATGGGTGACTTAACTTCACTGAACACCTCTGTCATCTCTGGCCTCGCTCCAGGAATGACAAACGTGCGCACTGCACTTGGACAGATAAGCATCTCCCCCACCCTCGAGTCATCAGAATCTTAAATTATTGTGTGTTTGTGTTTGATTCCTGGCACTTCTATCACCTTACTGATGTAAATACCTGTAATCTCCCAGGGAAGCTGTGGTTTCACTCGCAGTAAACCTTGGCGTGTGAATCTAAATGTTATATTAAACAGTCCCCATTTAGGTGAGACATTATGTATGAACTCTATGACTATTAGAGAAGGAAAATTTATTTTTGTGCCTTTTAAAAAATCAAATGCCCTAATACAATCCTCCAGAGTAATCTTGCAACAAAGTCTAGAGTAAGTACAAAATTATCTCAGCCAGGCACCTCGTTTAACCTCCCTCCCTCCGAAAAGAGGGCTCCATAGTTCACTTTGATTGTTTCAATCGAAACAAATGGGTAAACTTAACACACTTACTACTTAAATATCTCCATAGTTCCCATTAAAAACATTTATAGCAGATTCATTTGAGCCTTGAAGAAATTGCATGTGATCCTTGGCCTCTATGTGTTTAGCATACATTATAGTTCATTATCATACAACCCTCAACCAGCTGATTTATTTTAGAAAAAGAAGAGCAAAGGAGGACTTGACCCTCAGGGGAAAAAAAAAGTAGAGGCTGATAAAACTATGTTAACCATCTTAAAATGGCTAAAATTTAGTTGGTTGTAAATAATGAACAAATTTCCCTTACATTCAGTTATTAGAATATGTTTTTAAGTATTGGAAAATCTAAGTTTAGAAAATAATCACAAAGCTAAAAATAGTAAGGTAACACTACAGGTTTATACTAGTCACTTCATTAGAAACGCAGGCAAAAATAAGGACAAAAATGTTCAAATGAGTCCAATGACATGTCTTTTCTCACTCAGGTAGGCAGTCTGCCTCATTGCACTGCCTAGTTTCCACCTTAATTGGCTCAAACATCATGACTAGAGAAAATGAACAGAAACCATCTGAAGGAAGCTTTGGTTTCCGTGCTCTCTCGCTCCCCTCCCTCATCCCCCTCATTGCAAGACAAAGTTTATCTCTTACATTGTGTGTTTCACTGAACTAACTGATCACTTCTCAACTCTATCTCAAGTAGCCCATATTGCCTACTATGCCCTAAGTTGTACAATTAGAACACTAAGACAAATAAACAAGAAAATCGCTTCCCCAGTCTAAAAAGACAACAGCTTTAGAATCTAGAAGAAGATTTACCTAAGGAATATGATTGCTTTTACAAAATTTAGCATTTCAAAAAAAAAAAAGTGTAGACAAGACCACTTTCACAGTGTCAGAAAAGGTTGGCATTATAGATCTAGTACATCTTCTAACATAAGTAAGGGCAATGGGTGTTGTTCTATAGTGGAGAACTTGCCTAACATATGCAAGGCCCTAAATTTGATCCCCATTACCACAAAAAGTAAAAATAAAATAGTAAAAAATTTGAATTATTTAATGTTTGTCATCAATATATATTGTCATCAATACACTTTTAGATTTCAATATTTCTTTAGCTTCACCAAGTTGTAAACATCTCTCAGACTTTAACTCAAATACTTTCATTGTTTGCAAGATGAACATAGAGGTAATAACATTTTATTGATGAGTTTTCATATGAAATTTAAAATTATATCTTAGTCAATGTATAATTTGACACATGCTATCATAGTTTTATACTACAGACATAATTTTTATTTCCAAAATCTGAAAAATTCTGAACTATAATGAAAGCATTCTGTACTTACTTATGATTTTCTGCTTTAAAAAGAAACAAAAAAGTAAGGAAACAAATTTTATGTATATGGGGGGGTGGTAGGGTGGGTAGGGCGATGGGAAAAAATGAGAATTAAGTTGTGTCTTATACTGGTACAAATCCCCATTATGGAGTGCAATCATGATGTGTATATTTAATGTACCAATAAAGATTAAAAAAAAAAAAAAAGTAAAGCACAAAACCTTCATCAACTTTTGAGGAAGTTGTTTTCCTAACCCCAAAGCAGATCAAAATTTTCAGGATCAGCTGCTGGACACACCCTTTTTTTCCAGAGTCCAAGCTTGCTGCGCACTCCCTAATCTGAAATGCGTTCAGATCTCTTCAGGGCTGAGGCTCAGCTTTCCCTTTCTCCCCCTACCCCTCCTCCTGCTCCTCCTCCACCTCTTGTTGTCCTTTATCCTCTTTGTCTTTTCATTTTTCCTAAAACAAACCAATTGAGTCGTATCATATGGTACTTATGACTCGCATTCACACACATCAAAAGCATGGCAATCTGTTTAATATCCTGCAGATGAACATGCGCTCAAAAGTGGCATTGGCAACTGGGCACTTGCTGCCCACTGGGCACCATGTAGCGATGTGCTAAAGATCTGGCGTGTTGCTCCATAGAGAAGAATGACATTCATTACAGTTGTATCAAAAACAAATTATGTACCAAATGTTTGCCTCGGTAAGTACTTGGACAATCGTTTGTCTGTCTCAGCTCTGACCGGGTTCAGTGCCTGGCCTGTCTGCACGTGTGCTCTCTCATCTGTTGCTAAGAGTTCTTTGCAGTTTCTCCTTCTTACACCAGGCCCAAGAATGAGAAAACCAGGAACAAAATGTGCATAAATCCTTTCACAAAACACTTCCCGTAGTATCTGATGCTGTCTCGTTTTTGTCATGCCCTTGACAGCTGTCACTGGGGAGCTGGTGGTATTTACTTCTCATTTTCCAAGAGGCAAAGACTATTTTAAGAAGAGAACCTACAGTTAGTAAGAGAAAACTGAAATCAAAAACACCTCACAAATTTTAGCTAGAGATTAAAAATCACTTAAATTGGAGTCTGTACCTTTCAGATGAAGAAGTGAGGACCCAGAGATCATGGTCTCGGTCTCTGAGCAGCTCTGTGTCTCAGAGATCCACAATAGAAACAATGCCTTCCATGCCACACTGGCAACACTGCTTTGAAGATTTCAATTTTAATTGTAAATAATAAAACTTTGTTTTCTCCTAGCTCACATTTACATATAATTAGAAATTCAACTTTTGTCTAAGGCTTGGTGAAAGATGTAAGGAGCACAGAATTGAAAGTGTCTATTTCCTTCCCTCATTCACACTCACTTCACTGGGGCAACACTACTGTCTCCACTCCAATACACTATAGTAAGCTAATGTATTATTCTATCTCAGTAGTTTATTCTCTACACGTCTACATCATTCTCCTTCTCCCTTTCCCAAATTATTGCTCAGCCCCTCAGCTCTGTCATGGAAAAGTTCCCCCAGCCACACTTCTAGCCTTCAGAGAGCTTGGGCCTTCTTGTCTCGAGTAGAGCCTCCAAGGTCTTGCAGCAGCCAGAGCGGCTCCAAGAAGAAAACCTGAAGTTGAAGCTTATGGGGAGAGATTTCCTCTTCCTCCATGCTGCGAATCAGCCCTGTGTTTGAAACCTCTGTGTTTGTGAAGATACTACACAGGCCCTTAGTAACTGCAGACCTGAACAGTCATGGTGACCGGGAAGCTGGTGTCCTCTCCAGATTCTACAGTATGTTTATCTCTCAGCTGCTTGTGTCTGGTTTTCGCCTGCTGGCTGAGGCGTCACCAACTGGATTCAACATGCTCCTGTTACAGTGGCCTTCAGCCTGTTCTCAGTTCTCTCCATCCTCTGTCATAACCCCCGACCCAGCCTCCTCTTTCCAGAAATCCTAGTCCTCAAATGAAACTACAGGATACCTGATCACCCCGGGGGGACTCAGGGGCACCATGCCTGCGAGCCCTGTGATCCCACATTGGAGCTAAATCTTCACGGAACCATCAATAAACTGCATATTTTCTAGACAGACAAAATCAGAAAGACTGTTCTGTGGTGTTTTCCTTTCCACAGGGTTGAGACTGTTGTTCTTTCATCTTGAAAAGTCAAGGTTATCCTGATTATGTGGGGGTTGAATGAGTGAGATTTTTGGCAAGCTTTAAATGTCTGAAAAGTTTTAGCATTAATCTGTCTCATAAATCAGTTACTACATCATAATATATCATAATTTTTCTAAATCTGAAGTTACCTCAGTTTTTTATCAATACTGTGTGCTGATTTTAACTAATTCTTTTTTTTTTTCGGCCCCACTACATTATTTGGAAGATAACTGTAATTATGTTAGTTACATTAATCGAATTGTTTTTATTTAAAAGTAGTTCCAATATCCAGTCCACAAGGTCTACCATTTGTGTTTTTTTTTTTCTCTTCTAATTGGCTGGATCCCTGGTTTATGCTAGAGCAGTCAATTTCTATTTGAACTTGCTTCTCCAGTACTTAATTTCTCACTGAGTATAGCAGAAGTTTTAGAAGAAAGAGGGTTTCTCTTCATAGTTAACAGTCTCTCATAAAGATCCAATTTCCAAATGATGTGGCTGATTACTCAGCTTATCAACAAATCAATCCATAATATTTGTATGTCCTGGTGCTAGGTACTCTGGGAAATACAAAAATGGAAGCCACATGGTGCCTGCCAACCAAGAATTTATGACATAGTAGACAATAACTCATATCCACATTTTTCACATATATATATTTTCTCTCATAAATATTTTTTCACATATATATGCATAAAAATGATAGTGCTGGGACAGAACTGAAAAAGTACTATAGATAGTGCGCACATGAACAAATGGATGTGCAAATGAGTGGGTCACAGTGCAAGTTATACAAGAGGGAAAAGGTACTTGTACCTAAAATGAGAAAGAAAGTATTGCAATGGCAGCAATCATAATCTAAGATGGGTAGGAGATGACAGCAATAATAACATTAGTTCTAGGATTATTCATCAGCTGAAATAAAGCTTATACTTTTGGAGAGAAGTGGGAAATGAAATGCTGGAGCCAAGCTTTAGAGAAGCATGAACATCACACTAAGAGGTCTTTTATCTCCTGTAGGGAAGAGAACTCAATGAAAGGTCTATACAGAGATAAGTAGTGGGATGGTCTCCAGTCTCTGCCTCACAGGCTGAGAACCTTCATTATTGAAAGACAATATGAGTAGCAATTCAGAGCAACGGATTGCTAGCTTTAGTTCTGGACTCTACTATTTTCTGCAACTTTGGCACATTCCTTAACTTCTCTATTCTTTAACTTCTCTGTCTCTTCAACTTTAAAATGGAGATG